>JAGDQP010000798.1:113375-134105 GCA_022664845.1 Lepisma saccharinum
ACACACACCAACACACTTATATATAGATATATATATATATATATATATTGAATTATTAATTTATATATATAAAATATATATATATATAATTAATAATTCACAGCCATAGTCAATCCACTACTGGATGAAGTCTCCCCCGGAGGGACTAGTTTGTCTACTGCTTCACTTCCCTGGTGGCGGGCCAACTTGGGGGATTTTGGGGGCTACGCCCTCTTTATCGTAACCAGGATCTCCGAGTGACTGTGTCCCATGGTGCAGGTTTTCCCCTTACCCCCCGTGGGTTAGGGAGCTGCACCACCATAGAGAAGCTTTGCCCCATTTATTGTACACTTTCTTACTAAATTACGTTTCTCTAGCTTCAGTGGTTTGGAAAATGGGTTTATGGGCGACCATTTTATATTAAAGATGGCGACTTTTTAACGTTAATTTATATTGTCGTGACCTACTCGTTACGGTACACCTTCATACATAATTTCATTACTCTAGCTCGGATTGTATGGAAAATGTTTTTTCGGCGGCCATTTTGAATCCTAGACGGCTACTTTTTCAAAATGTTGTAATATTTTCATAAACTACTCTAGATTATATACCCTATAAATATGCCAAATTTCGTATCTCTGTCTCAAACGATGTGGAAAATGGAATTTTGGGGTCCGCCATTTTGGATCCAAGATGTGGTCTTTGGAGAGATTTTGTAATATTTTCGTAACATACTAGTGATGATGTACCGTCTTATAGAATTTCGTTTTACTAGCTCCAGCCGTTTAGACCATTGTTCTATGAAAATGTTGCATTTGGCGCCCATTTTGAATCCAAAATACCAACTTTTTTAAAATGTCAGAGTTTTCCATTTATCTACTTATCCTCCTCCACCTTCATACCAAATTCCATGTTTCTAGTTAATGCAAACACCCTAAACAATATAATGAGTCAGTGAGTGAGTGAATCAGTGAGCGTAAAATACCTGTACATATTTGCCATATGTCCTTTGCTTCGAAAGCTCATATTCCTATCTTTAATATCTTTTTTTTCGTAAAGGGCCTCGAAATCGCCGATTTTGCCATAAACTCTTGTTCCTGTATATCATACTTCTGGCTGTGTTGACATATTGTGACGAAGAACTTGGCTGCATGCACTGCCGTGCGAGTTGTGCATCTCTAATCTGCTATATATTATTAGTACGAATAGATAGTAAAATCATTGCCACTCTGTTTAATCCACTTCCTGAAATGTTTACGATCAATACATTACACACGAGAATCTAATTTTTATCTTATACATACGTAGGCTGTATGCAGTGGCAGCGGAAGGCAGGTTGTAGCCCGGGACAAGTGAACTTGATTGAGGCCCTTTCGCGAACACAATCATGAGCGCAGACTGCCATTAGGGCCGTAAAAAAATACTTCCCCCTTATTCCAGAGTCCCGTGGGAAACTGGGGGCTCGCGAGGGACTTACTAGCAATGACGGAGAACTTCTCGTTCACTCGCGATAACTTAGGCATGATAATGAATATTGAGATTGTGGAGAGTCATGCTTTTCAATCATCTGATTACAGCCAAGTGCACAAGTAAGAGTCCTGAGACGGCATAGTTACTGCGTCACCGACCACCACCGAGGTGCTCTACTCGGCGCACAGTGGGGCGAAAAAACAGAATATACGGCGAAATTAATACCGTCAGAACGCTGTTGGTTGGATCTTTGTCAGGGGCTTATAAGTGAGTTATCTACATCACATTTACGTAGTAGTCCTGTACGGAATATAGCGTGTTTCATCTTAACGAAAGAGCTAAAAGAATAAAAAAAGCTGTTTAACGGATTGCTTATATAACAGGAGATTCCTTCATAAGTTCGGCTATCGTTTTGTCCCAGATGATTTTATTTGGGTCTCTCGTGGGGCTTCACGATAATTATAAATAATGCATATTAACTCTAATGTTCTAAAATATAAAACAACAATAGACTCTAATGTTCCTTAAAAACATGTACTTGCTTAGTTACCCTCAAAATTACATGAAAAATATGTGCGTATATATATACGTATTTCAGTATAAATATGAGTAATACAAGTATTAACACTAATTCTTTCGGGAGGACTGTTGAAAATTCCCGGGGGATAGCATGCCTGAAATAAACAGTGAACATAAATGCTGTTGATGATACCAAGACTAGCTTGCTTGATTTTGAAGCAAATGTAATTTCTAAGCATTGTATAAAAGTAAATATCAACATTAATAATAAAACAAAAGAAACATATTTGAAAGCACGCCAAAACAAACGTAACCAAAAAGGTGCAATTAGTAAACTACAGATATGAGAATAAATCACAGAGACTAGCAATTATCATTCCAGACGTCCATTTCCAAACGGATCCTTGTCCATGTATTATAAATGTTAGGAAATTGACACAAACACTTGTTATACACTTCTAATTTTTAAAAGCTAGGGGAAATTTGCAGGTATGAATATCTTAGAAATAGTTGGAGAAGGTAGTGGTTTACTATTTTGCTTTTGCAGAATAATATTTGCAAAACATAAAATTATATTATACAGCTTTTACTGGTAATTAGGTTTCTATCCTTTACCTTCTTACGAAATTCAAATTAATTTGAAAACTTCTGGATTCGTAGATTTTTACTAATGTGTTTGAAAGTGATTTAAATTTGAATTTTATTTCTGGTCTTTGGGTATCTAAGACTCAGGCCGGGATATGGGAGGGGAAAGAATTGGGGAAGGTGTCGGGCGAGGGCCTATGTGGAAGATGCTATCCTGGCATTTCCTGGTGTGACTGAGGTAAAACCCTGGAAAATCTCAGTCAGAAAGGTCGGACACTGGGATCGAACCTACGACCTCCCGAATGCTACGCCAACGCTCTACAACTGAGCTACGGTGGCTCGGTTCGAAAGTGATAAAACAAACTCAACAATTCCAATATCTCAATTTCAATTTTTTTGCAGAAGGAACCGTTTGGAAATGGACGCCTGATTTGTACCTTTTCTAGTAATATTTCAGGTACGCTGTGCGCGTACGACTAGAAAAAAAATTTTTTTTTTACTTTTTGTAATAAAATATCAGACACGTTACGCATTAGAAATCGTAGAAATTTTCCAATTTGTTCACAAGAGCTCAGGGCTAATCAGGAGTGGAATCATTGCTTCTGAAAGATTTAATCATATATCCCTTTTTCGAGATAAGATCTCATGCACCTCAAGAGTCAGAACGTTGGGCCCATTCCGACTCCATGTCTCTAATGAGTCTAATCCATCACTCTTGCACACCAGCTCCCATTCCACCCTATTCCACTACCTCGATACTACTGTTAACCAGGCCTTTACTTCTACGTTATCTTTCATTGAGGAAAACTGCGGATACTATACGCTTCATCGCCAATTACTTACGCGCGCAACGCGTTATCTCACGTTTACGGATGTTTTACGCAGAAGGTTGGAACTAGTAGGAGCTAAATGTTGGATGCCCTGAAAGTATTTATCCGAAACTTTACATTAACACAAATCAGAGCTTGGCCTCTCTTGACTTTTTTTTTTTCTTGTACGTCTCGATGATTTTGGGAAAACCATCCAAAATTTTACATTATTTTTTCGATGTACATCAAAAACGCCAGGGTTCAGCTCTCAACTACATTAAAGATATGATTACACTGTAAATGAACTAGCTAACCTAGCATATTTTACATAACAAATTATTTGTCTCAATGGCAGTTGCAGACGGAAAATGAACGTAGCCGCAAACCGAAAATTTTGTAAAAAGGGGTAACTTTGAGCGCATAGCTATGCACTAATGATTACGCGTTTCAGAATTACAAACGAAGTAGTTAAGGGCCACATGCACAGTCGTTCCGCGGGCTACCTACGGAAAGCCTGAGAGACCCTTGACCATTTTGTGTTGCACAGTCATCCCGTGGGACTGAAAGAGACCCGCGGCCTCCACGCGGCATCCTGCGAAATCGCGGGAGCATCGAACCACCCTTGGCTGTCCCGTGGGCGATGTGTGTACGTACACCTCGTGATTTTATTTCTGTATTTTTCGAAATATATTGCATTTTAGCCATGAGTGTTGCTTTAACAATAGACAACAAAGTGGTACAAGTAATTTACAAAACATTACGTTTACGATCAGACCATTTATGTTAATTATTTTATAATTTAAAAAAAAGCTTCACATTGTTGACATGCTGTCGTAATAACATTATTATAGTCTATGGTGCTGCTCACTAGATGGTAGGGAGAAGGAGAGGTTCAATTCACAAGCCTGTAGTTGAAAAGGTTTTTCTACAAGTAAGCGTAGTTTATCGAACGGATCCATAATTCGTTTAGAAAAGAAAATGAGTTTTTGGTGCATGTATTATAACATTGATTCGCAGCTTGTTAACGTAAATAGCAGATCGTGCAGAGTAGTGTATTGGCTTAGCTTTCATAGGTCTTTGAGTGCCGCACATATCGCAACTCACAAGTAGTCATACCGATGAACTTTGCTTTATTTAGAATAATAATGTTTCTCCATGGAACAAATGGGTTAACTTCCAAAGTTTGTCGTCCGTTTCTAGTAAAATTTAGAAAATTTACAGGAACGAAATGGATAATTTGCTCGTTTGTGTGGCTGATAATATATAAGAAGAGCGGAAGTCGAATTTATTTTACTGTATAAAATGTGATAAGCATGGAACTATTTGGGAAGGTTACCGCATGATTGGATTGTGGGAAAGTTACGAGCATTTATATTGTGAACATGGCTACAGGTGTAGAGGGACATTACCCAGGATGTGAGTTAACACCATTGCAGTTTGTGAAACTATACGGCTATAATGAAGAAAATCTTTTGAAATTGTGTGAAAGTCATGGTTTAATAAATCTAAAAGCAAATTGCAGGAAGTGTGGTAAGCTTTGTTCCAACGAAAAGAACTGTAACGTATATGAGAACAAAAAGTATAAAGATACATGACCGCACCAAACCTTATCTAACCTCCACGTTCTCATGGTCACTAATTTAAGATAATGTACGAAAAATGCAAGAAAACAATTATTAATAATAAATGTAAATATCCTTACCCTGCGCGGTAACCGAACGAAACAGAAAACCAGTGAACTGGACGTAAAAAATTATTATTTTTAAATTTTCGTAGCTTTCATCATTCTTTTAGCCGAAAACCAGACGGACGACCAACTTCGGAAGTAATGCCGAACAAATTTCACGTTGTGCTCATGATTTAGAACTTGAGAAAAGAGGAAAATATTCGCTTGAAATTAAACATACATTAAGCTAGCTTTTCGCAATTTGGGTGAGCAGCCAATTGAAACACGCGTTTTATTGCGTGTTCTACATACTACGTAATAAAACGCGTGCTTGAATTGGCTACTCACCCAAATCACATGCAAAGCATGCTAGCATGTAAATCAGTCCTTAGCAAGGATTCTGCCAGACTCCCCAACGGGTGGTGTAACCCCTACAAATCGTCGAGCATCCCCCAATTTTAATACCTTTGTAGTTAAAAGTCAATAGAAACCCTGCAAAAATATTTACATTCCTAGCTTTGGCTTTACGTTACACAAACTGAAAATCCTCCCCTAGTTTTAGCAATTTCAAACATGTCATAAACTTAAGTCAGCGTCCCGACTTTTTCAAATGTAATAGTGTAGTCTCCCGGACTTTCTATCCTGGTACTGTCATTAATAGCGGGCAAACAAAGCCCTGTTAACAAAATGCCAAGTTAGGATATTTAGATAATGCTCCATTTTAGTAACTTTACAACCTTTTTACTCTTAATTTTTCCATGTAATTCCATGTTTTCTCTTTCAGCTTAATTCAATTTGCTACGGTAGGCCCAGGTTCGGTTAGGTTTACTCAGATATGAAAACGTAAAAAAACCATGAACTGATTATGGTGGAGCAATTTCCGATGTTATTTTTTAAATATGCTTCCTAACAGCATGGTTAATACAATTGCAATGCTCTTTCTGTTATATAAAATGTTCCATTTATTCTCTGATTTCTCCTAACATACATTTTCATACATTTTCGTGATTTATTTTTTAATGCTTTCAAATAATTTTCCATAATTACATATTTCTTTCTCTCTCTCTCTCTCTCTCTCTCTCTCTCTCTCTCTCTCTCTCTCTCTCTCCCTCTCTCCTTTTTTTTTACAAATTTTGATACCAATGCCTAATTAATGATCAATATATTTTTATTTTCTGATAACATGAGAGAAAAGCTTATTGTTACTGCTTCGTTAGAGTTATATTATTCAGGTATTTTCCACCACACACCGCCTAATTCTTTTTATTAGATGCTGTATTGGTAACTTTACATTCCCTTTGTCCTTACATTTTTCCTGTATTTAGGCAAATATACCCCTCTTCTTACGTATACGAAATCACTTTGGGCTTGCAAGTTTGCAACGTTTCCTCTTCTCGCTAGAAACAATCAAATAAATGAGAAAACGATCGAACGCAACGTGATTGTCTACTTTTTCCACTGTTTTTCTAGCCTCGCTGCAGGTTTATTTTACTAAACAAGTCCGCGGCTCAACCGTCACCGCGGGATTCCGTCGTAAACCACTGTGCAACAGCAACACAAAGTGATCCCTTCGGCAGACCGCGGGGACGGGGCACCAACGGGGCAGCTGCGGGTCTGACTGTGCATATGGCTCTTAGTGTCTGTTGGACATTTAACAAAACATAAGATGATTTTCGGTTTATTTTTTAAATTGAAATTTTGGGATTTTGTCCCAGTTTTTTGGATTTCGTCCCACTGTGCAGCGGAAATCCCCTCGACGCGTGGGTCCCGGGACAGTGGCACAGCTCACCCCCCCCCCCTATTGTGCCGCTACTATGTGTATATTTTCAGTAACGAATTTATTCTGTTTTACAGATTTTGAACACGGAAGAGGTCTGCTCAGGACGCAGGACTTTGAGGGTCCAAACCTGGGACTGTTGATCACCCTTGACATTCAATCCCTTTCGTGTGAAGCGTTACTATGTCCTATCATAAAGCCGTCCACAGATATTACGATTTCTGTAAATATGCGAAAACACAAATTTAGCTAAGCGGTGAAAAACAAAAATGGGGACCATTAATCAATCGGTGTGGATAGAATACCCGTTTTGTACTATTCACATAAGAAATATAAATATTAACAGCTAGTAACGGTCAAGCAACTATTTTTTTTCTACATCACTTCAAATGGATCATTGTGCTGCATTAGCTATTATTTTTACCTTTTTTGTAACAGAAACATTTACATCATTAAACGCGTATTGAGATACGGAACTAATCATCATTTTCATTTTGGGGGAAAGGGAGCTAGCGCCCCGGAGGCACGTTTAGGGGGCAGCAAACAGCTAAAAATCAAAATGAAAAGTTCCTCAAAAAGGCAAGTAAAATTGCCTATTAAATTGAAATTGACCTAAACGTGTACAAAATTTTAATACCGGCGCGCTAAGACATTTTTATTTATGTTATTCCATTCAACCTACATTAATCTTTAAAATTCAAAATCGCGGCAGGTCTACTGCCTTACTGGAGTTAGTAATAGCGATCCCACGACAAGCTCCAGAGAAGATAATAAATATACACTACGTGATGAGAGATAATATTGTGGACGTCGCGTCGGCCGGTCGTGTTATTTGGCTAAAAAACGATGGAAAGGGCGGCAAAATTTAACTTTGCCCCTCATAGGAAAATTTCTAAATCCGGCACTGACCACATCGTGTAAAAATATATTTGTATAACTAGATAAAATTAAAACAAATCATAAAAGTAATCAAAACTAAAATTATAAAACAAATATTTTAAACGAAGCGTATTTAGAGTTTCAAGCGGAAGAACTTCAAAATTCGTGTAATTATAATATTATACCTAATATTATTTTAACCTAATGTTTCTGTATACTCTTTGCAGCTGCCAAGCCAGGAGAAATTTGCTACAGTGACAGTCACTGCCATCTATGGAGCAAAGGGAGTTACTGCAAGTTCCTGATACCGAATTTGTTGGGTCGCTGCCAATGCAATGCTACCACCTATACGCAGAGAGGTGCACTATGTAGCTTGAAGAATTCTGGTAAGTCGATTGCTTTTTCTAAATAGATTCATTTTGGGCGCACAATTTTATGATAAACGAAGAACGTTAAATACCCTGCTAAGTAGCAATCAATTACAGACGATAAGATTAAAAGGAACACCGTAATGGACTCTTCTATGGAATAATCGCATTATTATTATTATTATTATTAACTTTAAGATTCAACGAGCAATGGCAACTAAGGAAGCCAGAAAACTAATTGCTATATATTTTTGGTCAATGGAATTATTAATGCATGCGTTTATTTCTTTATATACAACCTTGATCAGCCCCAGGATCGAATATGTAAAAATTATATTGGGCACACAGGGACTTACCCCGGGGAAGAAAGGGCAGGTTCCAACACTGTAGAAACCTGAATCTTAGTCATACAAACTTAAATACCAATTGATATTAAAGAGTGAAAAGTATGTGACTGGACCGGGAATTGAATCCGAAACCTTTGAGTTACCGTCCCAATGCGCTACCAACTTTACCACTCTTTAATATCAATTGTATCTGTACCTACAGAGGCTTCATGTACAGAAAAAATCGGAAATTGCTTTGGAAATCAAATGCCAATCTTTTAGAGCAAATCATTGTTCCAGCAGGGTGTTTTTCGTGATGATCTTCTCGATATTAGTTGGAATGTTTCCCTTTTTCAAATCACTCGTACAATTGAATGAATACCTGTAACGAAAAGCAGTCCAAGCCACAAAATCTTGTTCTTAAGAAAACAGAAATAAATATCTAATCTCTGCTGCTTCCAAAATGAAACAAGAATATATTTTCAGGTTCATTCAGTGCCCCCTTTGTTTTATCCCATCAACAAAAAATATAACTGGTTTTGGTTTACACTCTTATCCTTATTTTCCTCAAGAATATGGTTTTCTGGGTTAGACTGTTTTTCGTCGCAGGTATTCAATCAAATCCTGTAATTTGTAAGCTCTTGTTTATATCAGTGATGCCCAGGAACATGATGTCAAAAGCATTTTAATATAAATGTCACAGCTCGCAACCTTTTCATTGACATTAAAAGAAAGTGTTCCACCAGTTTAAAAGTTGTGTGCCTATAATGTCACAAAGTTATAAGAAAATAGAAAAAAAAAAATTATCTCCTTTCCTCAAATTTGTTCCAAAAGCCACGGATACTTTATATATTATTTCTCATCACGGGCGTCGTTAGAGGGGGGTTGGAGGGAGCATGTCCTCCCCTAACATTTTTCTGTCATGTCTAAGGTCACGAACTTATCGGCATTTTACCGGAAGGGCCAAACAAATCGGCCCCTAAATGAATGCCTCTGCATGTGTTAGTTTAGTTCAATAACCAATAACATATTTGATTTCTTTCTTCTAACACGAGTAGCTAATGGCTTTGTTTTATGCTATTAATCAATCACAGCTTTATCAGGTCTGGATTTAACTTTTTGTGTTATATTACGTGTTGAAATTAATTTATTTTATGGAACTATATCTAAAACTTTCTGCTTAGAACTTATTGCACTGAGAGTCACTAAATGTCATGCCGAGGGTCACGCCTGGCCCGCGGGCCACGTAGTGAGAATAGCTCTCTATACTGGACTACACCCAAGTTGTAAACAAAATTAACCACTCCCGGCAGAAATGTCCTGTTCGTGTAATTCAAGTAAAACAATTTTGTGAAACGCATTGTTTTTATTATCGTTGTACTTCGATTGTTGAAGTTCGGCTTTCTTTTATACTCTGTAATCGGAAAGGTGTGTGGGTGTCTGCTTTGGTTTCACTATTGTTTTGTCTTGTAACCTTATCGGAGGATTGGAGTGAGGTGATCCATTGTTGCAATACCTACGACAGTCCGAAAACCACAGACTACCTAACTCAGTGTAGTTACCAAGTGCGGTTGGAGAGAGACGTCGCGTGTTTTATCTTGCTGTGAGTGTGTATTGTGTTAACCTTGCATGCGGGAGAGAAGCGGTCTACTGCAAGGGATTCGAATTCCTGCTCCTTGATGATAAGCACATCTATTTTATACTCTCTTCGCGACGAATTTATCGTGCTTTCCTGTGAGCCCCGGTTTTATAAATTATAGTAACTTTAATTTATAAGCGTATCGAAATAAGTTGTAACGTTTATTCAGACAATTGGGGACAATGTATGCATATGTTTGTGCTTTTTTTATGGATAAGTTTGTCATTAAAATTCTTGTTAAACGTGAATCTGACAAAGCGGTACGAACACGTCAGAGTGTACTGACAAGTGACTTTGGCTACGTTTCAAAAGAAAAGAGAAATAATATTGTTGATCAAAGCCGATCTGATAACTTTGAATTCTGGAGCAGTGTGTTCCACTCAATCATCGATAGCAGAGAATATTAAAGATTCACCATTGTCAGATAATTTTCTGCGGCCTTGCCAGTCTACAGTATTACCTAATAGTTTCCTAGTTCAAAAATTAAAAGGTCGTCTTCTGAAATTTCAAACGAGTTGGTATAAAGAGCTCAAGTGGCTACACGTAATTCAGGGAAACGATGGAATAAATTGCTTTTTCTGTTACCGCTATGTTACTGTGTGCCCTGATAAAAACTTACCAACAAAAATGGATTCATCTTTTTCAGACAAAGGATTCAAAAACTGGAAGAAAGCAATAAAAAAAAATTAAAATACATTATAAATCTGCATCTCATGCTCAGGATGTACTCAGTTTCAGTCAGTTGAAGTCTCCTATAGAGCGACAGGTATCATCAGCGAAGCAACTGCCCAAAAGGTAGCACGGGAAAGTTTGTTAATGATTGTAAGTTCAATAAAGTATTTAGCTAGGCAATGTTTAAGTCTGAGAGGTCATCTGAATAACGAGGGAAATTTAATGGAACTGTTGAAAGTAAGAACCGAAGAGATGCCTCAGTTAAATGTATGGTTACAGCAAAATATCGTGGAAAGATGTGTCATCCTGAAATTCAAAATGAAGTTTTAGAAATATTTGGTCAAGAAATAGTTAAATCCATATGTGACGTAATTAAGTCTAGCAGTCCCACAATGTTTTCAGTAATTTGTGATGGCACTAGAGACGTCTCTCGGGATGAACAAGAAGCCATTTACATTCGAAGGATAAATGAAAGATTTGAACCAAATGAATTTCGAGGGGTTTTACAGAACTACGGTAACAACAGGTGAAACTATAACATTCATTATTGAAGGTGTTTTATTACGACTTTAACTACCTACGTCAAACCTGCGAGGGCAATCCTACGATGGTGCTGGTAATATGAGCGGTTCAAAAAAAGGTGTTCAGTCTTTTATTATGGAAAAACAGCCACTTGCACTGTATGTGCACAGCGGTGCGCACTGTCTAAATTTAATTATGAAGGATGCATCACGTACAGTAAAAAATTCAGTACAGTGGGTTAACGAACTTGGCAATATGTTCAGTCTGTCTCCCAAAGCAAAAGCTAAATTTCATCATATTCAGGAACAAGATGCACGTGTATAGAAAATCCCAGATTGAGGAAGCTTTAAACAAATATGAAATCATAGTGCAAACTCTGGAGAAAAATACGAGTTTCGTCAAGGTTGCTTCAGAATTTCGAAAATGGAGTCATTTATCGCGGCTGCATTATGATTCTTGAATTGTTGTCCTATCTTGAATTGCTGAATATGGCATTTCAAGGAAGGGCTGTTAACCTGTCAGGACTTCTCAAATGTGTGGAATCGGTCTCAAGTGCCATTAGTGACTTGCGTTCTGAAGGAAAGCTTTCTGTGCTGTTTGCGAATTGACAGAAAAAAAATCCCAGTAACTCTTCCGAGACTGAAGCAACCGCCGAAAAGACTTACAAGACCTCGACCTGTCCATGAATAGAAATCTGCCGAAGACTACTACAGAAGAGAATATTACGAAATGATTGACTCAGCTTGTGTGATACCAAACGAAATGTTTTCCGTTTTACACATACGTAAATTGTTCACAAGAATAAACACCTGAACTGGTAATTAGCTATTTTATTTTGTGTAAATACTATGAATAGGACTGTATAAAATATTTCACTATAAGTAATTAAAATAAGTTGAATATGTAGATCAGCTATCGCTATAAGAAGCACACTCCACTACACGCACAGATACACTAAAGAAAAAACCGCGGGGGTGGCCTAACGGTGCTTTTGAAGAACAAGGGAGAATAGGCCGCCAGAATACCAGGTTCTGGGGTAGAACAAAACTGACCCCCAAGAGCCATCTATGAGCAAAAATAAACACTGTATTTTGACTGTTTCAAGTTTTGTAAAAGCTATCAATCGGACCAAACATAGGCCCCACCTTGAAACATCCATGTTTCAAAAAAGAAGAATACAAGAAACACAAATCAAATAAAAAACAAAAACACACACAAAAAAAAGAAGCGTATGCAGCATAATGGATAATAAACACTAATATAAACATTTTAGAGCGTACAAGCACTATTTACAAATTGTAGGATCGGAGCTGATATTCTCTTCTTCACTGCTCTGACCTACTTTTTTTTATTTTCAGCACTAAACGGTAGCAAGCACAATTTCACCACAGGGCGCTTCACTTCACCTACAGCGGTCTTTACTGTAACTGCTCTTACAATACCATCCCTTCCAGGATGAACGTCCTTGACCCTACCAAGTTTCCATTGCTGGGGAGAGAGGTTTGATTCTTTGAGTATCACTAGATCACCCCTTTCCAGGTTTTCATGTTGAGTCATCCACTTAGCCCTTTGTTGCAAGCGAGAGACATGCTCCAAGGACCAACGATGCCAAAAATGTTTTACCAGCTGTTGAACCAGTTGCCACCTTCTCAGGTGTGAAATATTAGAGGAAGAGAAGTCTCTCTCTGGGAGGGCAAACAGGGATTCCCCAATCAAAAAATGTGCGGGGGAGAGAAATGAGAGGTCATTTGGGTCGTTTGATAATGGTGTGAGAGGGCGAGAATTCAAAATTGCTTCGATCTGAGCAAGCACAGTGTACATTTCCTCGAAACACAAGGACACATTTCCCACTATTCTTTTTAAGTGATGCTTCACGCTTTTCACTCCAGCTTCCCACAATACTCCGAAATGGGGGGCGGAAGGGGGATTAAAATGCCAGGTTACCCCCTTTTCTAAGAGAAAAGATGAAGTCACCTCGTTTTCCTTACAATGAGCACTAACACTGAGTAGCTCCTTGAGCTCTTTATTAGCGCCCACAAAATTTCGGCCACAGTCACTATACAAATCACTAGGGACCCCCCTCCGAGCTATGAATCGCTTCAAGGCAGCTAAAAATGACTTGGTGCTTGCGTCTGACACCAATTCAAGGTGTATAGCCTTAGTAGCGAGACACACAAAAAGAACAATATAGCCCTTACTTTTAATACGACTTCGACCATAGCTGTTTCTCAGAAGGAATGGGCCAGCGTAGTCTACGCCGGTCTTAGAAAAGCATTTGCCAGGATTCACACGAGGTGCAGGCAATGAACCCATAATTTGAGTTTGGGTTTTAGCATTGAAGCGATGACACCTTACGCATTGACGAATAATACTTCGAACTAGATTTCTGGCCCCTAGTATCCAAAATTTTGTTCGCAGCATAGCCAATACTAATTGAGGTCCCCCATGCAAGGTAACTGCATGCTCATTTTCTACCAACAGCCTAGTAAGCTGGTGCTTTTTGGGCATTAAAATGGGATGCTTTCTATCCACTGAAAAGTCCGCGTTTTGCAATCTTCCCCCCACGCGCAAAATACCTCCTTCGTCAATGAATGGAGTCAAGCACAAAATACTACTTTTGTGTGGGAGGGGCTCTTCATTTTCCAAACACTTTATTTCGGTAGCGAATGCTCTTCCCTGTACTTCCCTGACGAGAAACAAAATACTCTTTTCTAATTCATCAGAGGTCAACGGCCCCTGACGTTTCTGCTCCGGATTTCTGCAGTTGTACACAAAACGTAGAAGCCAACTGAGCACACGCTTTAACCTAGCTAGGGATGAGTAACGGTTCACAATGTCGTTTTCCGATTGCACACACATAGCTATGACACATTTTTTTCTTTCCTCCATCTCTGTGCTTAAGTCGGCGGGTGAACAAGAAGTCTCTGGCAACACTGCTTCGCGAATCCAGGCGGGCCCTTCCCACCACAAGGGATGACATAGAAGCTCGCTGGGTTTTACCCCCCTCGAAGCACAGTCGGCAGCATTGTATTCAGTACCTACATGCGCCCACTGAGATGCAGGAAGAATATCTTGTATTTTTGCTACACGATTGGCGACGAAAGTTTTCCACTTATCAGGGGATTGGGCTAACCAGGCCAGCACCACCGTGGAGTCTGTGAAGGCTCTTGGTTCTTGCAATTTACGATTGACAGCACTTGAAACTGTTTTTACCAATTTGGCCAGCAGCAAGGCAGCACACAACTCCAAACGGGGGAGGGAAACAGTTTTGAGAGGCGCAACCTTTGTCTTGGCTGCAATGATTTTCACGTCAACACGACCGTCGGCACTTTCTGACCGTAAGTACGTCACTGCGGAAAAGGCGTGCTCGCTTGCATCGCTGAAGCCTATTATCTGACAGTTTACGGCATCAGATGGTACAATGCAACGCTCCACTTTCACTTCTCGTAGCAAAAATAACTCATCACAGTACAATTGCCACACTGCACTTGTCTCAAGAGAAAGAGGGTCGTCCCAACCTAGGTTTTCCTTCCACAGTGATTGTAACATCATTTTGGCCTTGATGGTCACTGGGGAGAGAAGGCCAAGAGGATCAAATATTTTGGCAATCTCCGACAACACTTTCCGTTTTGTCCACGCTGGTGGGTGAGAGGGAGGGACTACGTTGAAACCAAATTCGTCACTGAGAGGTGACCACTGGACCCCGAGGGTCCTGATGTTGTTGTCCACACTAAAGTTGAATGGCACATCAATTTCGCGCATGTGGGGGGGAACAGCTTGGAGCACTTCCGGTTCACTAGACAACCACTTTCGAAGCTCAAAACCGCCTTCACGTAACAGTTGAATCAGCTGCTGTTGTAGCTCAATTGCGTCACTCACATTGTCCGCGCCTCCAAGGTAATCATCCATGAAAAAATCACTTTTAATAGCCTTTGCTGCTAAAGGATATCTCTCCCCTTCATCTTCGGCTAACTGGAACAAACATCTTGTCGCTAGGAAACTAGCAGAAGAAGTCCCATACGTCACGGTCAGCAAACGGTAGTCTTCTATCAATCCACATGGTGAGTCTCTCCAGACAATTCGTTGGTAGTCGACGTCGTCCTTGTGCATTAGAACTGCCCTATACATCTTTGCAATGTCCGCGCATAAGGGAACACGATGTTCTCGAAACCGAATAAGAATCGGGAAAATGTCCTCCTGTAGTTTCGGCCCCACCATGAGCTTTTGATTTAGAGAAAGACCGGAAGTCGTTTTTGCACTTCCATCGAAAACCACTCGTAACTTCGTAGTCGTACTATTAGGCTTCAAAACCGAGTGATGTGGCAGATAGCAACTGTTTTCAGGTGGGACATTTATCTCACTTGAAGGGATGCGCTCCATGTGTCCTAACTGGAGGTACTCGTGCATGAACTCACGATACTGTTGCTGTAGGGAAGGTTGTCTTGCTAACTTCCGTTCCGTATTTAATAATCTCTTCACCGCAATTTCACGTGATTTCCCTAATGGAGCAGTATTACCCCTGAAAGGTAGTCTCACCACATAACTTCCCTGTTCAGCACGTTGATGAGTTGCAGCAAAATGTTCTTCGCAACTCTTTTCTTCCTTGGACAGGTGTTTCGTAAGAGGGAGCTCCTCTAACTCCCAAAATTGACGAAGCGCATCATCAATTTCGCACGACACGCGATGTGACGTCACTGTTACGTTTCCACTGGTAGGACCTACATTACCCGTTAGCACCCACCCAAGAGTCGTTTCAAGTGCCACAGGAGTTCCGGGGGGCCCTGTCCGCCTTCCACCAAGCATAAGTAACGGAAACACGTCTGCCCCCAACAGAATGTCAATGGGCCCACTATGTTAAAAGTGGGATCTGCCAACCTTAGGTCTCCCAAGTGCGGCCAGCTTGCAGCACTAGAACACGTTTGTTTTGGCAAATCGGATGTTACTTTCTGGACTACAATCGCACGTGTTTCAAAAGTTTCACTCGTTACACCGAATGGTTGAAATTGCAAGTCCACCATGGCGCTTGCTGTCCCCACTCCTGCCCCTGTGATCCCGGAAATCACAACACTAGCTTTTCTTTTCCTGAGACCAAGCTTTTGCACACAGTTCTCGGTTGTGAAACTGGATTCGCTCGCGCAATCTAGCATCGCTCTAAACGGATAATACACACCATTACTTCCTTTCACTCTTACGATTGCCGTACATAGCAACACCTGTGGCACACTTGTGTCGGCAGCAACGTTGGACACGGTATTTGCTTCAAACGCTGGTGATTCAGTTCTCTCGTAATGCAAGAGCGTATGATGTTTTTTGGAGCACTTGCGACAAGTGCTAGAAGTGCATGTGTCTTTCCTACACGATCTCCGCATACAATTAAAACACAGACTTTTCTCTTTCACTAGGGTGACACGATCGGACACAGAAAGTTTAGAGAACTCCGCACATTTGTACAGAGGGTGGTTAGCATTACAAATTTCACATGAAATTTGACCACGATGACTAGTGGTAACATGGGATGACGTTTGTCTTTTGTCACGGTTCTTCACTGCTTCACTGTTTCCGCTGGGACGCGTTTTCCCGCCGGGGGACACTGCGAGCGCGCGGGCTCTGTTATCGAGGAACTCCGTGAGTTGCTCGAAAGATGGTTGTTCATTTGATTTCAATGAAAGTTCCCACTGTCTACGAGTTTCACTGTCCAGTTTATCCGCGATATGATAAACTAAGATTACATCCCAGTGTTCGACTGGTTGTTCGAGCACTTTGAGGGACCGCGTGCACTCCATCGTAGTATCAATTAATTTGCGTAGCGCGGTTGCCGATTCCTGATGTATCACCGGTTGCGTAACTAACCGCTTAATTGTCGCGTTCACTATCTCCCTCTTATTATGATACCTTGCGTTCAAAATATTCCATGCCTCTTTGTAATTACTGTCCGTGGTTTGCATCGCTTGAAGGAGTTGTGCTGGTTCCCCCTTCAAGGATGTTTTGAGATATTGCAACTTTTGCGCACCTGACAAATTTTTGTTGTTGTGAACGGAGGCAACAAATAGATCATGGAACGATAGCCACTCATGCAAGTTTCCCGAAAACACTGGTAACTGAAACTGAGGCAGTCTTATATCACTAACTTGCCCTTCTGATGAAGATCCGGAATTGGCTCCCGCGTTTCCCGCCAACTGAAGATCCGTTATTTTGACACATAATTTAACGATTCTTTTGTCCATTTCCGCTAACTCTTCCTCCTCATGTTCGAACTCTTCGTCTTTCGAAACAGCCGCAATGTCATCCAGAAGTTTTGAGCACTCCTGCTGGAGGTCACCGACCTTTCCTTGATGGACAATGATGGCTGCTACTTCGCTTGCCTCCAACTCAGCAATAGCTTTCTCTTCACGCGTAATTCTCGCCTTTAATGTCTTCTTTTTAGTTTTTAATGCCTCCATGGCTCACAAACACTGCACACAGTCTGAGAAAGAACACACAATCACTGTCTTTTCACTTCACCGTTCTATAATCCGTCTCGGAGGACCAAATT
Organism: Lepisma saccharinum; assembly: GCA_022664845.1. Classification (NCBI taxonomy): domain Eukaryota; kingdom Metazoa; phylum Arthropoda; class Insecta; order Zygentoma; family Lepismatidae; genus Lepisma; species Lepisma saccharinum. The sequence goes on from JAGDQP010000798.1 coordinate 131,119, forward strand.
TTATGTGTGATACCAAACGAAATGTTTTCCGTTTTACACATACGTAAATTGTTCACAAGAATAAACACCTGAACTGGTAATTAGCTATTTTATTTTGTGTAAATACTATGAATAGGACTGTATAAAATATTTCACTATAAGTAATTAAAATAAGTTGAATATGTAGATCAGCTATCGCTATAAGAAGCACACTCCACTACACGCACAGATACACTAAAGAAAAAACCGCGGGGGTGGCCTAACGGTGCTTTTGAAGAACAAGGGAGAATAGGCCGCCAGAATACCAGGTTCTGGGGTAGAACAAAACTGACCCCCAAGAGCCATCTATGAGCAAAAATAAACACTGTATTTTGACTGTTTCAAGTTTTGTAAAAGCTATCAAGCGGACCAAACACAGCTCATTTGGAATTAAAGAATAAATTCGACCAGCCAGGAACTAAGCAAGTTCTATTAATGGAAAATGTGTTGCTAACGAGAGAGAACTGCGGAGATATGAAGTTATATCCGGAAATTTACACATCATCTTTAGATACAGAGTTAAGATTTTTTCCTGAAGGATAAAAAGATTCCCAGTATTAAGGACTCAGTGATTGCTTTCCGTGAAATGAGCCTTGAAGAAGCATCTTTAGTTTCAAATGTGGGTATGATTTTTCGACTGCTGTTGGTGTCACCAAATTTAAGCTGTGAAGGAAAAAGAAGTTTCAGTGCTCTTCGCCGCTTGAAAACTTATTTGTGTTCTACCATGAAACAGAAGAGACTGAATCATGTGGCAGTTTGTTACACTCATCAAGACGTTTTTAGATACTGTTGACAACAAGATAGTTACTGGGATTTTCGTTTCGAAAAATGAAAGAAAAAGAACACAGTTTGGTACTGGCTACTAAGAAACGAGCTGACTGCCGTTTGATCGTCCGGTAAGTTAATTGAATCTTTTCTATTGAATTTATATTATTTTGAATTTTGATGTGAATAACATGATTTCCTTTTCAGGTAAACCAGCCGAACTTGTTACATTGTTGTGGTAGGACTTGAAGATTGTAGAGTAGATCCTAGGATTTTTTCGGGGACGTGGAGGGATATCTATTTTTAGAATACCAATTTCTTAGAATATGTTTTTTTATAATTCAATTTTTAAGTGTCTTTATCGGGTGTCGGTGATGGGATATCACACATACATCCCTTCCTGGATTCGCTCCTATGTTCTTGAATGCTTATGAATGGAAGTTTTTGCACTATAGACTATGCGTTACTAATCATTAAATTTCTTATTGCATATTAAACCAAACCAAACCAAAGTATGCAGTGAAAAAATAACTTGAGCATGTGAAATGTAGGATGTCTCCCAATATTTAAAAGTTAACGACGCCCGTATTTCTCTTTGTATATTTTTTTCATTTTAAGGAGGATTCATCAAATAATTTGTCAATAAGCTCGGATTTGAAGTACTTTTCCTGGATGTTCCAAGGTAACTAAATGTTCGAGGCAATAACGTAACTGTTATTTTGCAGCCCCCTCCGCAAATATATATATATATATATATATATATTTGCGGAGGGTTTTTTTTTTTTTTATATACAGGGTAAGTCAAAATGATGTACCCGATTTCATAAATTTATTTTGTGAAATATAATGAACATATCTGAATGTAATACATGTGGTAAGAAGGGTAACTCTCAAAGTTTTTTTCAGTCACATCACAAGTGCTCTATGTGAGCACCTCGCGTAACACGACACACATCAAGCCTATAGTCTATCTCCTGCCAAACCTTGTGTAGTGTGTCACGGTCAATCTCTGCAATGGCTGCTGTGATGCGGGCGCGAAGGTCATCCAATGTTGTTGGAAGTGGTGGTACGTAAACACGATCCTTTATGAAACCCCACAAAAAGAAATCACACGGGGTCAGATCGGGGGAACGAGGTGGCCAACGAATGAGAACTCGATCCTCCTGAGATGCACGGCCTATCCAGCGCTGTGGCAATGCCTCATTGAGATGATCCCGAACGCTGCCATGGTAATGCGGAGGGGCACCATCCAATTGAAGAATGAAATTTGCACTATCCTCTTCGAGCTGTGGAAGGAGCCATTGTTGCAGCATATCAAGAAAAACATGTCCTGTCACAGTAGGTTCAAGGAAGAAAAAGGGCCCATAAATCTTTTCAGGGGAAATGGCACAAAACACATTCACCTTGGGTGAATCGCGTTGGTGTTCCACAACTGCGTGGGGATTATCAGTTCCCCAGATCCTTACGTTGTGTCTATTCACATTTCCAGAAAGGTGAAATACCGCTTCATCACTGTAACGTAACCTTTCGGCGAACCCATCCTCTTCCATTAACGTGAGAAAATCAGCACAGAAAGACGCTCGAGCAGCATAATCAGTGTCTCTTAAGGCTTGTAGCAGTTGCAAGCGATAGGATTTCATTTGTAAACGTTTCCGCAGAATTCGCCATACAGTTTTCTGTGGCATTTCAAGTTCCCTCGCTGCCCGGTAGGTAGACTTCTGTGGACTCCGCACAAAACTGGCGCGAACACGTTCCACTGTCTCTTCCTCAGCTGAAGGACGGCCAGTCGATTTTCGCTTACAGATGCAGCCCGTATCTCTGAATTTTTCATACCACGTACGAATGTTTTCTCCAGTAGGTGGGTCTCTGCCATACTTGGTACGGAAATGCCGTTGAACACTCATCACAGAGTTGTTTACATGGTAATCCAGCACACAGAACGATTTCTGCTCTCCAGTCAGCGCCATTTTCGTTAACTGCTTCCAGCGCCGCGTAGCGGTAGACAATGCAACCACGCGGGACATAAACTAAACTCAACTAAACTTTGAACTTTTGCCTTTCCTTGCGCGTAGCTCACATTAAGATATGTTCATTATATTTCACAAAATAAATTTATGAAATCGGGTACATCATTTTGACTTACCCTGTATATATATATTTATATATAATGAACAATATATATATATATATATATATATATATAT
>JAGDQP010000799.1:0-67000 GCA_022664845.1 Lepisma saccharinum
GTGGCAAGGTTCATGATCCTCAAGCTATAAGGGTGGTGGGGATCCTAAAACCCACTACGTCCACCGCCACCAACCCTAAGGCTGTTGCCAGCTCGCGCCAAGTTCCTTTGTTCCTGTTACATGCTGTCACCAAGGAACTTGGCTCATCCGTCTCCCATTTCACACCTTTTTAGGGCTAAAGAACTTGGCTCCACTTTTTGCACCTCTGGTGTTTTTGTTCGGATTATCAATCTACAGATTGAACCAAAAATATTTATTGTTATAATTTCATTGTTTTGGCTATCAAATTTTATTAATTCTGTGTCATTAGAAGTAATATGGAAAGTAGTGATAAAGGTCTTATATTTAAAAGACCTGCAAGTATAAACCACTGTGAGTGATAAAAATGATACACACCTTTAAGAGATATAATGTGGTCTGGAAATATAATCACCTTCTTGCTGATTACAAGGTAGGAAGGATTTCATTAAGCTATTACGCGCTCTGACATCTGTTGGTAAGCTTTGGAAAACTATATTATATATGGGCCAGTCTATTAACTGTTGACTCTGACCCGTCACGATTATCCGCCACGTTCGAGTGAAAAGACACCCATAACCCTGCTGGAACTCGAATTCGAGACCTTCGAGTCGTTGGCCCAACGCCTTAGACCGCACGGCTACCCGGTCGACGTGACATCTGTTGACTATGTCAGAAGAAAAAGAAAATCCTTTCACTGTTTCTTATCGTAAAACCTTCTTATATGAAATTCGCTCAAATGAACCTTGTAGAAAAGTGGTTCTCAACCAGTATGCAGCGACACACTACTGTGTCGCGTGTTTACTAGGTGTGGCGGTTAATTTCTGAGACTTCGTGATTTTCCTGTTAAAAGTAATTCAAACAATTTCACTCAATATTTATTTTGAAAAGGATTTTAAAAAATATTCATGAGCTTAAATGTATTTTACAGGGAGATTATAAACTTATTTACGCCTTACAATAAAAGATTTGTGTTAAATAAGGAACTTCAGCTTATCCTTTGTTACACAAAACTTGAATTCGTTGTGGAATTGAAGACAAAGACATACATATCCGGTTCAAATGGCAAAAGTCTCTTCAGTTTCTTTCTTTTGTTTGTTTGTTAGTGCTGAAAATCCCAGCTCGCACATGTAGGCGGTAGAAAAATGTACGAGGGTATTAAATGCTTCCTCTGCAATTACTGGATACTTTGTCTTCGCTAACATTCGAAACTTGACACTTGAGAGTTCACTGTGTTTCAGTTCAAGTGTTCGGTTTGGTTTATTAATATTATTCGACATGCGGAGTTAATAAAATCTTAAATTATAGTGTAAATAGATTTTTAAAAAAAAATATTAATGACCAAGCCTTCTGCATTGTTGCTCGTAAGTTAGTGTGTCGCGGAAACTTACTACAACAGATAGTGTGCCGCAAACAGAAAAAAAATTGAGAACTGCTGCTGTACAATGTGTGAAGTATTTATTAATTATCTCTACAGAATTATAATTCAGCCACACCGGAGATATTACATTACATATTATATAGACATATTACAAGTTGGTATGTAATATTTAAGTTTAAAATTAAGTCCCCACATTGGCCCAGAGATTTTGCTAAACCCCTGCCCCCTGTGAGAAGGAGTGACCCTCCAAATTCTCGACCACATTCACCAGCTTGGAAGTTCTTATGGTCAAAAATCGATAGAAACCGTGCAAAACTCCAATTACATCCTTTCAGTTTGGACTTTACACCCCAAACTGAAAATCCTGGTGGAATCCCTGCATTTGAGCACCCTCTCCATCCTCAACTCAGATTATCTGAATACAACACTCATGCAGAATAAGTAGTATTAAAAATATACGATAGGACGTTGATGTAGTAGTCGAATGTATGTTGTAATCAGGGTTCGAAATTTGCAGTGGTCCACTGGCTGCCGACCAGTAAACATTTCAAAATGTGAGTAGTCCTATGGGCCAGTGCTTTCTAAAGTTCTAATATTAATAAACATATCTGTAGACTGTATTTAATGTTTTATCGAAGTGCTATTATTCCATTTTCAAACACAAAAAACAAAAATCGTGAAATGGCAAATCTCAGGAACTAACATATCAACTGATCAGCACCTCTGCCGCAAGTGTCCGAGACAGGAAACATAACGCGGATACGCCGTCTTATCGTTGAATCCATATTCTGTGATTATGACGTTGCTCTGGCAGTATCTGTCGTTATAGACAGAGGAGAAAGAGCCAGACGCCCCAATATTTCTCCTACGGTCCCAGACTCCCAGCAAATTCTTCCGACGAAAAACAAAGGACGTGTGATCGATCATTCTGACATCAGACATTCGTATTTTTTAAGCATGACCGTTTTTGTTTTGGCATATATATTTGCAAGGCTATAATTATACCATCGTGTTTAGTATCCTGTATATGCTTGTACCCTAAATGCATGTCATAAAGTGGACTAAATATTACGCTGATTATAATTATTTACTGACTCTCAAACAAAAAATAATAATTTCCTATTCAAATATTATGAAATTCGACACAAATGAACAATAGACACCTTACCGCTATGCTAATGGTGCATCACATACAACACAATATAAGCTTCTAATAAATTACACTTTCTCACTTGGAAAAAATAAAACACTTTACTAATTACGCGTGTTTCAATATCCTGTCCTCCACTAATGGATTCAGTGCTCATTTATTGTAGCCTATAGACGGAACCAAAAGAAGAAAAAGCAATGGGTGGTATTCAATCAGGATTTCCTCAATATTTCGCCAGAGGTGCGAAGCATACGTTGGTGCTACAAAGCTTAGATATAGAGATACATAATACATATTTACAACTTATTCTTCAGTTCTACATAACATGTATTCCATTGGCCACTGCTAAAAGGCCTCGTCATTCCTCTTTGTACTTGAGTGCATCATTCCAGTTTTCCAGTCCTTTGTCTATTCTTTATGACCGTGATAACAATTTCATCTGTTTCCCTGCCCTCGTTACAAGTTTCTATTGGTCTTTTCCTTTCTGGTACAGTACCACAGAGAACCACCATACAGAGAAGTAGTCAGTATTCATAACTAGATATGCATCTTGTCTTGACGCTAGATGGCTCTTAGCTCAATAGATAATTTTCATAAACATTCTGATAAAATCAAGCTTATGATTGGTTGATACTTCCATATTTAAGCTAGACTGTAATGCCGAACCAATGGCAGAACTTCAGTTTGCCAGGACCTTTTAAAAAAGTACGCTATTGAGTTCAGAGACATCTAATGGTGAGGTAAGAAAGTTCCTCGAAGCCAGAAAGACATGCGTAGTTATTTATGAATACATATTAGTTTTTGTGGTATTATCTGTAACAGTGCTCCCAGCCCTGATATGTAAACAACGATTGAAAAGTGACGGTTGTCAATATTCAGGAACTTAAATTCAATTTTGTATTTTTTTTTCAGGGCTAAATTCGTTACCTTTTAACATAAAAGTGCGCTCGAACCTGCGTGCCTCCCTATTACTGATCTTGTCTTATCGACTGAACTGTGCGAGCTAGGCGCAAAGAATTTTATTTTCAGTTAGAAATCGAGTTTCTTTGCAGTAGGCTTAGGCCACTTGTTCTCTATCGTTTTCCCAGAAGGAACGTCGAGTGACGTCTACCTTAGACTATTGATGGACTTAGAATATAGCTATAATTCAGGTCCATTGTTGTAAATTAAATGACAAAATAGTTTTAGTTCACGTTTGGTTTAGGCTACAATTATATTGACGTTGATTAAATTAAAATATTGATCATAATTCTTTTAACTTCTATTACATAGCAGATATTTAATTATTCCCCTTCCGACAAGTTATAAGTACCTATATTCATTAGTTTTATGATCCTACTTTGATTGATAGGCGGTTCCGAAAAACAAGAATATCTGCTTCAAACATGAAATTAAATTTACCAGGTTATGAAAAACTGCCGTGGACTTGTGAAATTATTTTAAGAGGTGTTCTCCACACTTGTTTTTAATTTGAGTGACGTTACTATTTATATAGTATACACTCGACCATACGTTATGAATATTTTTTTTTCTTTTTGTGTGATACAAGATCAATACACGTTGAATATATTCTGCTGACGTGAGTTGATCGGAAAGCCTGTCAAGAACATTCAAACACGAATTTCCACTGAAGTGTGAAAATTGATGTAAAGCTACCTTTACTCATAATGGCTGAAAGTGTTTACGATATTCGCTTGCTGAATACACATACGCTCCTTTACATCCATCTACCCCCACACCGTCACACAAAGAGAGAGATGAGGGTGAGAGAAAGCGCGAACTCATAGAGAATACTGATTTTCAATGCGTTTGTAGATAACATGTAGCTAATTAATTTTTCTGAAAGAGTATCTCATGGCGGAAATTGTTTTCTTTTATTTAGTCTTTAGAAAAGAGGATGGTGGCGGTTGAACGTGGATTTGCAGACACGTACCAAATACATATAAAAATGGAAAATATCATAGCGTGTGTGTGTGTGTGTTCGGGTATCTATCTATCTATCTATCTATCTATCTATCTATATATATATATATATATATATATATGTGTGTGTGTGTGTGTGTGTGTGTGTGTGTGTGTGTGTGTGTGTGCGTGCGTGTACGTGCATGTATTCTAAAAACTTAATGATACATGTGAGCATTTAAACAAAACCTTTTTCGAGATACACGGTATCCAACGTAGAGTATATAAATCATCTATTACAATGACAAATGAAGGCATTATCCTATATCTCTATGAATAAAAAACGATAAACGAGAAAAAAAAGATATGCTGTTCGTTGTAATTAATTCAGCAGGTTAAGTATCAGTATTTAAAACTTTATGCTATTTCGGTTCACAGTGTTGCAAACCGTGTATACTTTTACTTTTATTAGTATGACACTTATTATCTACTTGTAGGTGATTGTCACAGATAAGGTAATAATATACGATTATAGAGACAGATCGAATAAAATATAAAGTACTTACTTATTGTCTTTTAGTCTCAGAATAACGTCAGCAAGTGTCCATCTTACTCATTCCGAATGCTTATTGTGGCTTAACAAAAATGCACAATCAGAACGAAATATTCTTAATTTGAAATAGAATCTACCGAGGTAGAGTTTGTGTTTAGTTATCGGTCAGATTTTAGACCTTGAATAAGGCGACTAAGAGTGGTTTGCTTTGCGTTTATTTCGAAAACAAATTCTGCTAACATTATGGCAATGGCATCTATAATTTTAAGTGGATTCAAAAACAAATATATGTCCAAACAGTAGATCAAACTCTCGGATCCTTTGGATTCAAGGCAACATGAGCAATACGCATCTAGCGGGAGTACCATTTATTCATTTAATCATATCCCGATTGAGACCAACTTAGTAATATTTAAACAGAATGTATAACAGAAACGGTGTTCTTTAAAAGGAATTCCGTCCTGTAATTATTAAAAGGACCATATGAGCGTTGTTCTCGTGAAACATGGGTGAATAAAGCTAAGCTTGGATGGTCAGCACCAGGAATCGAATCCCGAACCTGTCAGTAATAAGGCGAACACACCAACGACTACTATCTTTCGACACACAGACATTTAAAGTTGAGTAATGAAAGGAAGACATTAGAAGTACTATTCCGACATTGACGCCTATTAGATGCTAGTTGACTATAAACCTTATCTGTAAAGGAAAGAAGAAGAAAAATATCAGTAAACAAATTAAATATGTTTATTTTCACAATATACAACTCACAAGGTATTGTTTAAATAAATGAATAGTATGATATTCGTACTGGCATAAAGATCCGAGATCCTGTAAAACATAATAATATATTATATTTATAAGCAATCTTTGAGCATTATGACAGAAATAGAATTGACCAAGTTTTATCTAAGTTTAATTATAGACTGTAAAATAATGACATTTAGCAAAGAATGCAGATTGTAGAGAGAAGAAACCACTACAAGACTGGTTATCATAAGTAGAAGTCACTTCCCAAAGTTGGTTAGCAAGTTGGGTGGAATTTGTTAAACCTGTATTTGTTTTAAAGTAGCTATAACGCTTTATAATCAAACCTTTAAAACCTGTTATTTACACTTTGGTTTATCCTAGCACCCCGCCCAATATCGGTAAATTTGTCTGAATCTTCGTCAAATTCATTAGAAGATTCGGGAGAGAAACAAAGTATTGGTACAAACAGAGTAGCCTATGATTATGTAATTGATATCTCAGTAGTACATAACCTCCCATTAGACTAGAAATTTAGGAGACAACCAAACTCTATTGTTTAATGTGTACGCATTATTAAAAGCTTGGTAAAAATCTACAAGTTCACAAATAGATAGCCATAATTGTGAATTTTAGCAACTCCAGAACATTTTGGTTTATCCGAATACATTGCAGAATAGTGCCCCAATGGAAATAAGTAGATGATTCAGAAACTGGTGCTGAGTTTGTTCGACGACATTAATTCGAGTCTGCATCGTACCTTTTAAGGAATGCTGATATTATATAAACCCTTTTCACTGGCTGAACAGCAAAGACGCGTTGCCATGAATACATTGCGAATTTTGATTTGAATTTTATTATAAGTTTAGGCATCTCAACTTCAGAGTGAATGACTTGGACGAGAGCAAGGTTATTGTTGCTTCATGGAAATAGTCTTTCCAAGCCTGTTCTCGTGAAGATATGCCATTACGTTGGCATCCAAACACATGGGTTTCTTCTGTGACATTTGGATCAACATGTTTGTAATCAGTGCAATTTGATGTGTTATGTGATTTACTATTCTAATGGATATTATTATCTCAAACAGTGCCATAACTTTACTAATAACATGAAGCTTATGATCCATGCAAAAGGATAAATTAAGGTATTAAAAACGGTTTATTACATGTGTTATTATATATTGACATATGTACAGAAACTTTATACATAAATAAAACGTTGGTATGCTTTCGCCCTAGGCCACGTCAATGAATAGGATAAAACGTAGAGAGGAAATTCAGAAGGAGCATCTATACTACCGTATTGAAATTCAGGGTTGCAATATCATGATAGCGGTAAAATTACTACAAGTTGCCGGGAAGTACATGCAATGGCAGAGAAGACGGAAATAGCTGACTGGGAGTCGTAAAAAGGCTTTCTGCGGAAGATACAAAAGTAAAGAGACAGCAGATTATAATCGTACATACATTCTTTATTTCAGAGAAAATGTAATGCTGTAGGTCTCTTAAATAGAGAGATGAGACGGCTAAAAGGTCTGCATACAGTCCTTTGTATGCACAAATATTACAGATGTACTGATGATATCGTAGAAAGTATGTGTCACCATGCAAATGTACATTATGAGACCCCATTTTCCCATAATTAAGACGCATAGTTCACCTTTGCATGGCAATGCACACTTCAACGGGTAAATTTGGAAAGTCGCTACATTCCAAAAAGAACAATTCATTGCAAAACATGTTACTGTAACGTTCTGGAGTTTTGTATAGTTTTTTTTTCTTTCTATTTTACGTAGTATTCTTTACTCATTGGAGGAAAGTGTTAGGTGAAGGGGATATAGAATCTTACTAATGGAAGAACGAAAAGAATGTAACAAAGGAGAAACACATGTTACGTTCCAATAACAAAAGTTTTTTTTTTTTTAATATTTCCATTTCAACAGCCGAAGCTTGTTAACCTCTGGGAAGGAAGACTTACTTCTTACGCACGTATGCTCCATCTCCAACTAAAGCTTGGAAATTGAACTTTTATGTTCCTCCCCGGAACAATTCCCAAGATTTATTGTTTCTACATCTTAAAGTCAAACTACATCCTAGCCTGTGTTTCTTTTTTTTTATATACTTTTCCATTTTCTTTCCTTAAGTTTCGTTTTACTTTTCTTTTTTATTATTTTGGTTACAATGTGTTTCTTTCTGTGTTATGTAATACAGTGTTTTAGAGAACGTTCGAGACTACAGCCATAAGTTTTGATAATAGCTCTAGTTTCTTCAAGAGAACAAAGGCTCTTTTTTCTACATCATTGTTAATTACTCCACCCTTTCTATAAACCATGTTTTTAACCTACATTTTCAAAAGAGATGAAAAAAGAAACATACAAAGAACAGAAGATTGAACGGAAAAATAAAACAGTGACAAGAGGAAAAGAAAGCGAGAATAATAAGAAAACAAAACAAATAAGCAAAACGGAGTTAATAAAAATGAACTTATAAAGATAAATTTCTACACACTTCATGCCAAAACTGATGCTGGGTTGGTACTTTTAATGAAACCAGCATATTCTCTTCCAGACTTACGTACTAACATGTTAAATGCATTTCCATGACTATGGTCCTTAAACTAGTATAATATCAGATAGCAGTGTGACTATTTTGCATTAAAAGTGAAGAAAACAAATAAAGAAATTGTTTGTAATATTTTCTAACACCTAAAGCATGGCGTTTGTGGTTAATGTTCTTTTGAGACAGACTTGAACTTAATTTGTTTCTAAAAAATTGTGTTAGTTAACCTAACAGTATGGTATTTTAAGTTTTGTATAGACTAATATTATCGAAGTGGGTTGACACTTGTATGCTCTTGTACGTACCAAAATAGGTTGTGAGTGTGCATAGTTGCTTTGTACAATTTCCTATTTGGAAGCGTATTTTCTGTACAATCAAATGAGTATTCAGTTTAGAATGTACTCATTCTCTACGTGTTACCCAAATACTCACGGCGTGATAATCATTGAAATTTGAATTTTAGTTATGGGCTTTAGGGATATAAGGCTCAGGCCGGGATAGTTGAGGGGAAACGATTCGGTAGGGTGTGGGCCTATGTTGAAGGCGCCATAACTGCATATGTCTGGTGTGACTGAGGAAAAACCCTGAAAACTCTCAGTCAGGATTGTCGGTCACTGTCATCGAACGTACGACCTCCAGAATGCTACGCCAACGCTCTACCACATAGATATGCCACATCGTTGCATTGAATTATAATGTCTCTAGAAACTAGAGAATATAATATTGTTACTTCCCGCTACTGAAAACAAAGTTACCACAGGTGGGAACATAGTTTAACATGGACCAGGTAAAACACGTACAACACTGATAAACAGAGTTCATACTGAATGAAATAAATCGTCCTAAAGGAAATAAATAGATGAAATAATAACATAATAAACAATAAATCCTAATGCTAAGGGAGATGAAAATATTTAAGCGTGAAAGAACAGTAAATTATTGCTAGTTCAAAGAGATATTAAAATGTAAAGTGGGAAGAACGGTAGGTGTATTATAGTACAAAGACATATGAAGATATAAAGATTGAAAGAAAGGTAAAAAGAGATATATTCTAGTAAAAAGAGATATATGAAGATATGTAGTGTGAAATAAAGGTAAGTAAAGTCTAGTACTAAGGGAAATAAGGTGTGAAAGAACATGAATAAATCGTAGTGCTAAAGGATATGAAGATATGGAATGTGAAATAGAATTGAAGGTGAAGAACAAGAAATGGTGAGGCAGGTTTTCAGTATGAAATAATGAAGATATATACATAATTGGATACATAAGCTACATAAAATGGAACTATTGAAGAAAGTATTCAAGACAAGAAGATTAGTTCTGGCAAGAAGAAAGAGAAGAAAAATCTTGTTAGGACACTGTTCACATAGGGATTGCGTAGAGAGGGATTCCATTTCAGGTAGTATTGATAGGAAAAGAAAGAGAGAGAGAGAGAGAGAGAGAGAAGCCAAACAAAGAATTTAATAAAATTAAGTTAAATAGTTCGCTATGTCAAAAAAAAAACAATTAGAGGTGCGCTTGATGGCATTTTAGCCAGGCAAATATTACGTTTCATAAGGTTGGCAATAATAAATTAATATTATGTTTCTACGTAGAAATATTAATTCCACACTGAAAAGGTGCAACAATGTGAAATTGCATTTTAGTCGAACATTACGATTAAATCTTTCTGTCTCTTTCAGTTCGATTCGAATATTAATTGAGTTTCCTTATTTTTCCTGCTTTATAATTTTTTTATTTCACTAACAGCGCTAATATTGATTCTGCTCGGAAAGTTAATGAAATTGTGAGTCCATGCGTGGGAAACTAATAATGTTTTGTTATCCAATGTTATTGTTCTCATTTTTCTTCCCCTGAGTCATGTTTATTTGATATCAGGATCTAAGTAAATTTGTTTTATTTCCTATTTTTATTTTACTCAATTTGCTCCTATGTTTGTTCAAAATCTTGTATTTTCATTTGTGATCGGTGAGAATATCAAAATAATCTATTTGTTAGAGCTTCGAACAAAGAACAATCTTCCCTATTGCATCTCCATGTGATACATTTAAATTAAAGTAGATATTTTAAACTGGAGAAGCACACCTATATGTATATATACTTTGGTCGTTTAATATATAAGATTCCGTGGGTTGTAAAATATTTATTTCGTAACATAGACATGAAAACTGCATATGGATGCGTAAGTGCATCCTTCACTACTTCTCCACATAATCACCACGAACGTTCAGGCATTTGTATCATCGCTGCCCCAACATATGGAAACTCTGTGCGGAAAACTCCAGGCTGAGCCTTTCGAAGAGTCCCCTGGGACAGGGTGTCTCATCCCCTGTCCCATTGCGAATGATGCGTGTTTGCCTGTCATTCTGGTATCGTATCAGACCATCAAGACTACAGCTTATTCTTGTTTTGACGATGTTTCCGGAGTAAGCTGACGAGGAACGCAACGTGCACGCACTTTTCGGTATCCCAAGTGCTCAGTAATGATTGTGTGAACTGTTCGAACGAAAAATTTCAGTTTACACCACGTGACCACATCTTCAGCCTGGATTCTTCTGTTCCCCTGGATCAGTTCACTTTATGGCGCGAGCCCAGCCTTTTAGAGTATGACTTTGATTCTTGCCCCTCTGCTCATGAGCCTTCATGTCTGTGGGATAAATTATTAAAGTCACTTTAAGACGATGGACAGCGCTGGTTAACCATGTGCATAAAATTCCCACTTACTTTTGCAACAGATTTTATGGAGTTGGTAAACTTACATATTGTACTCCCTACGTGTATATACAGTTCTTTTTTAGAATGTGCTGCCGAAACGAAAGTGCACATTTCATAGAAAGGCTTGCAGGCAATCTGACGGTAACATAAACTGTTCTTTAGCTGTTGATAAAGCTGTGTGCAAGCTGTGGACGGAAACTGACTTAGCATAACAGTTTCGACACCGGAAAAGTGACTTCTTCATATAATCGAAACTGTTCCGTTCAGTCATATTTTGTTCAGTGATGGCACCGCGTATTTGTCAACAACTTAAACTGTTTGTGTCATTATATAAACAATGTCTGAGCTATTATAAAGATTTCTAGGTAAAAAAAAGAAAAGATTATTACAATGAAATTCATTCTGAAATTATGGGTTTATATATATACTTTTTTTTCTCGATATTACATAGTGGTAAATTAAATAAATCAAATTGAAAATTGTTCCAACATTATTGAAAAATTAAATCACACAATATATAATTTTAAAATTTAAGATATAAAAGATTATTTTAACTGCGAAATAAAATCAAACGTTTTAAATTCTAGTATAAGCGTTAATATTAAGAGAGTAATGTTAAAGTAAAACCATGCTACGAAGGGAAATTCAGAGACACTGGTTACCATGCAGCTTGGCCTAGTCGTTAGCTCGCTTGCTTTGCGTGCACAAGGTCACAGGTTCATATCCTGTAGGGATCCCTTTAAACGTAACAGGTTTAAATAAATGGTGCAAATTTAAACTGAAGTTTGCATGTATTGTCCCTGCCACGTATGCAACTTTCTGTTGTCATTCAAATTTTGAACTTCAATCGTTTCTTCTCAACCAGTTTGTATGAAAGTGAATTTACGTCAGAGATGTTAGTGTAAAGTCACATTTATGGACCAAACGGGAAAATATCGCTTAAGCCTGTCACGTATCGGAGAGAAAAGACATGAGCAAATACTCTCCGGAACTCAGGAAAGAATATGGTAGCGACCAAGGCCTTTCTCTAGATATTTTACCAATATTTGCTTAGTGAAACTAAGGAGAAATCTGGAGAGCATCAATTAATATATCAACCAATGAAAACAGCACTCGAACCTGGATAGTTCACTAATATCGAACCGAAGTACTAAACGTATTAAGTCACTAAGGTTGGTCAACATTTTTAGTAACTATAAAATGGTTCTCAATATACATTTCATGAAATAACATTACGTGCAGTGACCTCTTTAAGGTGTCCTGAAATGACGTACAACCAAAAGTTATTTTATCCTGAGCACTGAGAAAATTATGGGAATTAGCAGCGGATATCATATGGTCAACTCACTTTACACAAGTAATGATTGTTTTAACCCTTGTTAACAATTTGAAAATATTGTCAATTTTTTTCTGTGCAGTAGGTAATATTTAGAGTACAAATGCGTAACATGAACGAAACAAATATCTTCGAAATCTTCATCAGCAGTTACCATTGATTGCAGTGCGGCAAGTGTGAAGCAAAGTGTATGCAGTTGGACTTAGTTGATACTTGTGTGAAGCAAGTACATGCAGTTGGTCTTAAAAGCAAAGGTAGAAACTTTTTGTTCCATACTAGTGCTGGTCAACTTTACGCAACAGCAGGTATCACGCAGTAAGGGTTTAAAAGCTATCTGCTAGAAAATAATTTCATTCTACAACACCTCTCCTCGTATTCACTGCGCAGTAGGTACATTTAGAGTCTAATTTTCCATAATTTCTAAGCCAAGTTTTATTTCCATTAGAACAAGTTCATAAAGTTGCTTACGATGAAAGGAAAGAATGGAATATATGGTTCTAATTCGAGTTTTGAAATAAAGAAGTAGTGTTTCAGTTTGTGAACTGGTTAGGGATAGAAAAGCATAATATTAAGGTAATATATCATAAATAGTGATGCTTTGATAAAATTTATACGTTAAGGTATACCGAAGCTATTTCCATCATTTCAACTTGAACAAAAATATACTAAAGATACACAATGTTCTATGTAGAACACACATGAATATGTGTACTTACAGTGCATCATGAGTACATGTTTTAAAACACAACATATACCTTAAATTAATTACTTGCATTTTTTCCTACTACACAAACTTCATGGTACCAACAATTGCAACGTTCACTTCCCGGCAAGGTGTATTGAACGATGTGGTTCGAAGCCTACTTTTAACAAAAATGTACGTCACACCCATTACAAGCTCTCCAGTACGCTTAGGACACTAATATCAATACACTAACTCACTAACACAAACCATTAAAACTCTGACAACATTTAAGCAGTCTTATTTTTCCACATGTCGTGATAAACAATTCCGTGCGCTGCAAAGTACGCGTGCATATAGTGCTTCTTCACATCATGGTTCTTCAGTAAAATTTTATTCTTCTTTCTCAAATGTTGAGCATTTTAGACCTGAATACTGCTTCGTAGTAACCGGGTGATGTAAGATGTAGTTTTAGTTTTTTCTTCAGTCATATTATGAAGACAAATGCATATTGCAATCCACAACTCCAAAAGAGAAGCAACCAGATTAGCAACGTATCTTCCAGTCGATATAGCCCCAGATTAACCAATTTTAGATTGCGAAATAGCATACTAACACATTGGTACATCTGCTGCAAGCTAATGTACACATGGCAAAAAGGAGCTTTCATGTACGTAATTAATCCATTATTCACCGAAATATACGTTACGACAGGAACGTAGAAAAGTGTACCAGATGAATTTTTAACACATCTCGCTTATACTTTACAACATAATGAATTAAAGCTCGCTTCAAAGGACTTGACGTCATCTGCAACTACGTACATACCCATTTATACCATAAGCTTTATTTGCGTTGGTAGCAGTCTCATTGCTTAAGCACAAACTAATATGGAGCAACAAGCTGAATTATAATTTTATGATCGAAATAGCTCAGTGGTTGTAATAACCCCGAGTTACCCCATATTTTAACCTTATATATAGTTCTTAATGAAATCAAATGAAAGGAAATCTATTTCATTTTTAATTAAAAATGGCTAATTCCAAACTTGTATGACCATGCTGGACTTTCAATTATTTCAAGATTAAATTAATACCTTGTCCAGCGATATAATTCTCATACCGCACTTTCAGTTCTGTGGAAAGGAAAACAAAGTATTTGTTATTCTGATAAACATGTTATTACTTTCTACTGAAATCATTGCATCATGTATCAATATTATGATTTACATTTGAGGGAGAAGAGATCAAATGTAACTAACATTAATTGAACTTCTAAAACGTATTTCAACGCTTTGATTATTATCTATTGTTCAGCAGTTAAAATAACATACAACGTGTCTTCAAAACAGAAATTGTAACATTCTGTAAATTTTCATCTTAAAGAAAATTTGAAGCTGGGTGCAGAGGATAGCAATTTTCTTGCAAGCGAAATCACATGTTGGTCTGCGGATTGGTACTCTATCACACTTCCAAGATTGAACATAGCTTTATTTCCATGGTTATTGTAAGCTATATTTGCAGAATCTACGTTCTCAACCTCTGCGTAAAAGCTAACTCAATGAATCAAAATAGCAAATAAACACACAAAGCAACTTTCATCAATGCCGGAGTCACTATGGGTAACGAACATTACATATCATTGCTGAAAAAATATATGTGACATTCTGCCAAATAATAGAAAAATAAAGTTCAAAACTCCAACGTAGATCCGTCGAAAGCTTTAATTGAGTAATATAGTGAAAGAACAAACAGTGTAATCAGTAATCTGGTAGAAAAATAGTAAAACTTTAGTAGACTTGATTTTTTATATGGGCCAATCTAGTAACTGTGGACTTCGGTCCGTCACGATTCGCCTTTAGCTGTTAAAATCCACACCCATGCCCCTTGTCGAGACTCGAACCCGGGACCAAAAAAAAGTAATAGTGTATTGGCTTAGCGAAAAGATTAAAGCGAGAGATTTTGCATAGTTCTTCTATACCCTTAGTAAAATCTATTTATAGGAGTTGCCCGATCTTCGGGATCGGCATCTTTATTGTCATCAAGATTTTTCGACTTTTCTATAAACAAATCGATTATTATCTCCGTTAATGGTAAATTGTACAGTGAAAGGTGTTCAAATATCTTGTTTACCATTAAATGCTCTACACTTGGAGCCACATACAACTTTTGTAGCTTTCATAATTTTCGAGATACAAGCTTTCGAAGTTATGATTTTTTTGTGTGCAAATTTTCGAGTTTTCTTCAAAAATCGCTGATTATCTGCCCAATTCTAGAGTTTCCAGCAAAACGTGATCGAATACGTTTTATTTAATATCAAATTTCGTACAATTTGAGTACAGTACCGCTTTGTATATTAATATTTTATACTATACAATATTTTGAAGCTCTATATATTATGATATTTTCATTATTTTTTTTAAGGTTTGCTAAATACCTTCTCAGTCTTTCTCTGTATGGTAACAAAATAACTATGCAAAATCTGTCGCTTGAATCAATACCAACCGCACGCGAGGGATCCTTCCGCCCTGACAAGATAAAAAGCTCAACTGAGATCCCGATATATTACCATGCCCCATGCTCCTCCCTCTGGGATCCCATTGGCTATCTATGGTTTCCTTCAGGTTGCGTCCGAAACGGACGGCGTTAAGCTTGATCAGCTTTATTTTTTTCTTACAATACATGACATAGTACAAAATTATTGACATAGGTATACAAATAGTGAGCAATAGGTATCAGGTTGTTTACATGGCAACTACGTCATAGAATACACTACAACAATGTTTTAGGACATAATAAGCACTTATTTAGGATACATGAGAAGGACCGCCTTAGCTACTGCAAGAAAGTTGGTGAGAGCAGACACTTGCGGAAAGCTCAATTGATGTAAGCGGACCGGCTCAACTGATGTAGCCAGCGATGACTGTTCGAAGACGGGAAGGGACTATCGAAAATAACGTTGGGGTAAATCGCAAAATATGAAGATACTTGTGACATCTTCCACACTATGCAATTCTACACTTGCAGTTAATATTACGAAAAGTGTATTAGTGCCTACCAAATAAATTTTTAGTTAGGAATTACAGTGTCAACAATAACTATGTCTGGGTCTATTTTACCTTAGTATCTTCATATGTTGCAATTTGAACGAACGCTTTTTCGCTATTCTCTTCCCATTTTCGAATAGTCATTGCTAGTTACATCAGCTGGACCGTTCCGCTTACATTGTTGAGTTTACTCTCCGAAAATATATTTCCTCAGTGGTCAATGCTTCAATTTAAGAAACCTTTATCAGTACCATGTGATTTGTTTCAACTCGACTTTGTCTGTACTACTGTGTTTGTGGATGCCACCCTTAAGTCCATCGCAGTTGTGTCGGAAGATAGTACCAAATTTTAGTGGCTTGTCAAGCATATTCTATCTTTCTAACCAAGTGCCCTGCCGCAGCTGTGTCGGCCTATCTTGTGTATCATAAACAAGTGCTTATTATGTCCGACAACATTGTTGGACGTACAGTCGCGGTTCGGTCCTACATCTGCCTTCGGACAAGAACTATGCAAGAACTAAACTGGGGATATTCAACAAAACCCAACATTCTACCGGTATTACAGGTTAATATAGCAACCTATAAAAAGTCCAAATTTTGAAGCTTATATCTCGGAAATTATGAAAACTACAAAAGCTGCATTGTACTCAAATTGGAGGAAATTTGATTTTAAATACTTTGAACACTTTTTGCTGTAAATTCTACCATTGGGCAGAAAATCTGCAATTTTTGAAGAAAAGTCGATAACCTTGAAGAAAATTAAGGTGGTGTCATAATTCAAGATGGCAGACCCGAAAATCGGGAACCTAACTACAAATTGATTGTACTGAAGGTACAGCAGAACTATGCAAAATATGTCGTTTTATTCCAGCATGTTACGATTCTGTCTAATATTTGCTCTAAGCAACCACACTATAAGTGAAGACTTAGGAATCAGCCTGTTACTAGTGATTGCTATATAGCGGTAGGAAAGTAAATTTATGTTTTAAATTATGTTCTAACATTAATTAAGGGATTATTTTATGTTTATCTACATTTAAAAAAAAACATATACGATACCTTACACAAGCGATAAACATACAACATAAACCTAAAAGAAATTGCTGCTATATAATAAGAGTTATAATTTATATTTCAAATATACACGGATTATAGTTTTTGTTTCATTGCAATATCTCTTACGGAACTTGACTTATTCAAAAAGTCGTGTAGACGTCCCACGTGAAAAAAAATCATGACTACATCTCTTTTCCCTTCCGTCTCTTTCCCGTGTTAGAGTATAAATTTCGAAAGTTCATATTTGTTACTTTCAAGTACATATTATTTCCAGATTTAAACAAAAATATGTGCCAACCTATTCTTCATGAGCTTGGCGAATGACCTATCAAGGAAGAGACAGAATTTGAATACGTGTGTTCTGTAAGCTGCTTCGAGAAGGATGTAACGAAAAGGTATTCAGAAACACTTACTATTTAGCAAACCAAAGACTGTTTGAATTTCATTAACTACGTTTTATTGAAACAAAATGAGAAACCTTCTTCCCATCTAAAACAGCTTCTCTACATTGTGAATGTGTACACCCTGATTCAACACTATAGTGCCATTTCTGGGTACAGTTTCTCTTATGTGTAATAAGACCTAGTTCAAAAAGAAAATAAATATAATGAATGAGGAATTAACATTTATGTGGTTTCATTAAATGTATCCGCTTTATGTTGTAGTTGTAAGAGAAAGAACCTATTTCAAATTTCTGGGGTAGTTTTACCAACTGGAACTGAATTCGAACCCACTTTATTTTCCTATTGTTGACTTTCAGGAAGAGGTGTTAACAACTTCAGTACTCTAACCGTTTACGAAAACAATAGTATTACAGATGTAGCAGGCAGGTTCATTTTTTCTAAGAAATGATTATTTATTAATTGTTAAATTCACTCTAATTAACTTTTACTTATTACACATAAACTATGATTATAACTGTATGTTAATAAGCACAAGCGACATAATAGCATGTTTCTTGTGTTAATAATTGGCGAGTTTTATATTAATCGGGAATATACCTTCTACGAATTTGAATTTGGACTTGAGTTTAGTTTTTAAGGTCTTGAGACAACTTTGTCTTAGGTCGGATGGATGATGATGGGATGAATTTGTGGAATGAAGAAAGTGGAAGGAAACGGGATAACCCCAGAAAACCCACGGACACGATCTTTTTCATCACAAAATGCACGCATGGCACGAGGAGGAATCGAACCGACAACCGCTTGTACCAAAGGTGATCAATCTTCCAATTAAGCCACCGAAGACCATTAGCTTCTAGAAGAAAAACCTACTATTAACAATAGATCCAAACCATACTTGAGTCCAGGGAAGAACTTAGACGCACAGAAAAGAAAAATGCGATGCCGCTGTCTAATGAAGAGCCCTTCCCCACTACGCCATTGCTTCCACGGTAAGTAAATTATTAATATACTTTAAAAAAGGCCCGACTCTGGTTTACCTTTTTTATCAGGGCTAATGTAAATGATTCATTCGTTTTCAAAAGCAGATATTTTCGAAAGTATAACACGTTCAAATATGAGAGATATATGAAAATAGCCGGAAACTGATTACGTTTAATGGACTTTTCCGTTTTAACAGTCCGTATATATTTTACAACTTGTTTGTGTACATCCAATTATATATATATATATATATTGACATTTCAGCGCTACGGTTTTCCGTTACGTAGAAATATAGCATGAAATACTGAGAATTCAATCTCCTACGTCATACAACGAAAATCATCTGCTGATTGGTTTGATGTAATCAACACGCACTATTTCCGAAGTTATGTGCTTATCCGTATGTTGCGTTCCTTATTTAGATGCTTGAAATCGAAAAAAAAACAGAAAGGGAAAGACCATTCACATCATCACTTAACGAAATATTTAATGTACAAATCTGCAGAACACATTTCAACAAGTTAAAACACCAAAACATGTTTTTAATAGCAGAAGTTGCTCGAAATAATGACAGGGGTCAGTCTTAACTTTGAGGTGCTCTTCTTATTGCTAGTTTGTGTCAGTTTTGATGTCTTGACAATTTGGCGCAATTGGTTAGCGCATGCAACTTTTTACCGTTTTATACTTTCACCTAAGGCTGTTCGAATCCTATCAAAGGCCGTGTTTTATTTTACTTCCTGAAAGTCAAGAGTAACTTCAATGTAATAGTTTCAATTCACATTTTTTGTTTCTTACATGAGTTTACTATTATTGTTTGCAATGACATATTAAAACTATTCAATATATTCACGAGCTGCAAGTAGTAAGTTAAATTGTTAACAGATGACAGTAACGAACAGTATTAATTCACATCCTTTTAAGTTCTTGGAAACTGCTTCACTAGCATTCATTTAAAAAAGTATACGATTGTCGGATGTAAAAGCAAACATTTTTTTTAAAAGTAGGTAATTATTTTTAAATACAAGAGTTCTAAAGAGCATTATTAGAAGTTATGATTTAATCATGAAAAATAGAGCTGCTATAAATTAGTGTTGAACCAACCAAAATATATCAATATCTTAAAGTGGTATTAAATGTAAAAATCAATTTTAAATGAATAAATCGAACTAAATGACGTGCTAAGTCATACATAAACGCTAGTCACCACTTAAACTATTTCTTTCGATCCATTTTTGCTATCTCTTGTTAACAATACTAACAAATCAAATACCATTTGTATGTTAATGACAGCTGTCGGCAGATTGATTACTTCATAACATAGCGGCGTCCGATTACGCGCAAGACTGAGACTCTTTCAAAGCAAGGCTTTATTACTCTTAATAAATGCATTACAGAAATAAAAGATTATGTTTTCCTTAGTCTACTTTAAGAGAATATTTTTTTATTGCAAGAAAGAAAATCTACTACTAAATGTCCATTGTGTATTCCAGGTGGCAGCACGAGTTCAGTAGCTTTCCAAATGTGTGCACCAGGTGGAAGTACGAGTTTAGTTTAGTACCTGTCCAAAATGAAAGTCGAATACCGTCTGAACGAGTGTTGTAGGACCAAAGAGGCACATATAGAACATTAAAGGGTTCATATATATCTGATGTTTGTATGTGTAATACTTTTGAAAATATAGGCTTTTAAAAACGAATGAATCATTTATAGTAGGCCTGTATAATTGGTTCGTGATTAACTAACTGAGTCATACTATTCTTCGCCATAATATCCATCGTTGTTAAATAAAAATAATAATTGCTAAGCAGCGTACACAGCAAAAAAATAGCTGTGTTAATTCAACACAATGCGGTGTCCCAGCGTGACTACCACTTTTGTGTGTTAAATCAACACAACATACTGTGTTGATTTCGGTACTATGAAGAAAAAACTTACTCCTGCAATGAGATTTGATGAGAGTTGCTCTATTACAAGTCGAGCGTCTAAACCGACTTGGCTAAATTGTCAGACAGAAAATGTACTACATGTAAACGATATTTAGTGAACAAAATTTGAATTAAACGACTACACTATAGACCTAAACAGTGTAGGGGGCAAATATATGTTGCTGAACCCCCAAAATAAACTAAGTTACTTGCACGACTTATCTCATGGTTTAATCACTTCCTATTTGTAAATTGGAAAACAGAATTCCTATTCATTGAGAATATTCTATTTCTATGAAAGCAAGCAAGATGGGACAGCCAAACACTTGAGCAGCATTACTGCTTTCCTGTTGTAACAATATGTCAAATGCTGCGCTTGCTTTCATAGAAATGGAACATATTCTCAATAAATGGGGATTGTGATCCCTAATTGACCAATGGAAAAGTGACTAAATCATGGCATAAGTCGTGAGAGTAACTGTGTTTGTCTTTGGGGTTTAGCAATATTTTTTTAACCTTTATATTGTTTCAATCTAGTGCTCTTTCCGTCTGACGATTTAGCAAAGTCGGTAAGACGTTCGATTTCTAACTGAGCAACCCATGTTCAAATCTCACTACAGCCGTAACTTTTGTTTTTACAGTACCGAAGTCAAAACCTTGTGTTGTGTTGATTTAACACAGTTATTTTTTTACTGTGTACTACAAATGTATGATTAGGAAGAAGGAGCAGAAATATAGTGTGTTCCATGAATTGTTTAACTCAAAAATGATTTGTTTTAGAAAAATATAATGTCCATTTTGACTAATGCAATATCCTATATTTATGGCAGAAATTGAGCCGACCTTATCAGGAAACTGTCTTCAATTTACTAAAAATGTAAACTATAAGTAACGCGAATATAATTTAAGCTCTGTTAAAATGTCCTAGTCAAAAATTCAATATTCCTGAATGTGTGAACCCTTGATGGTGGTGGTGTCTTCAAAATATTGTTAACATTTGTACGACTTTCAACATATAATTATAAATTATTAATAGTTACAAGAGATTAGTTCTAAATGACTGGCAATTTCTCTTGTAATATTTTGCCAGCCTCTGTGGAATATTCACTGGACACCGTATGGCTATCATTGTTTCTTGACACAGCAAACAGAAATTAGAATTGAATGGCGAGAAATGTTAAGGATATCATAAATGAGCTTGAGCTGAGGATATAAATGGTGACTATTATAGCAAAGAAGCTTAAAACGGTAACTAAAAGAAGATTGGGACAAACTGCATTCACAGCTTCAGAAATGTTCTTATAGATCCAACATGGAGGCAAAAGTTCTTGGCAAGGTATTATAATCATACTAAATTAAAGATAGTTCCAAAGTATAGTTGGAAATAATCAGATATGGAAAATTTGTTAATGGTGTTGTATCGAAAGGGGCTTTAAATTAGAGAAAGGCGTAAACAATTTGTTAACAATGAACAAAAGTTGTCAAAGATAACGTGAAAAAAATAGTAACTACCAACTTAAAGAAAAGGAGCTACTTTGGAAAAACAAATGTGACAAAATGCCAGTTAGAATTTTGGGATAATTTTACTTATTTTCTGTTTCAGGAAACAAGAATAGTGCTGCCATTAGAAACCGAAAGCAAAAAAAACCAATTAAAATTTCTGAAATGTTAGAACGAAATGAACTTCCACAAATATTATAATGCGAATTTCACTGATGGCATCTTTAGAATGGAAAGGAAAGAGTGAATGTAATACTAGCGAGTAAGGAATAAAAATCGAATGAAGAAAATACATTTTGTTCGTTTCACTGAAAATAAATTAATTACTTCATCCTGATTGCTTTCACCTTAAACAAATGACTAATGGGAACATTTAAGTACTTTGAAAGAAAGGAAAACTCTCAATGATTTTCCATCACTAAAGCTTCGAGAAATTTGTTCTGTTATTTTAAATATAAACGTGACGATCGTTTCGTTAATACTCTTTGTAACATTATAAAATCCTTTGCTGATGTGTGAAATTGCTGAATCATAAACACAAATTTTTGAAAGTGTATTATTGATAATATGGTCACAGAATACATTGTGAAAAACTAAAAACACGTTTTAGAAGTGCATTTTCTTTCTAATAATAATCTTCTCTTGAAAGTGAGAATATCACGTACAGATACTTTATTATTTTATGTATAATAGTAGTAAATTCTATAACAGCAACTAATTGTCTCGAGTTTCTTTTCTTTAAGATTTGTTGTCATGGGGATTGTTTAGAAACCCCGTAACAGAAGTTAACAAAAGTCAATAACAACAGCCATACTATCTGTAAGTTAACACGACTGTTACTACTGTTTAACTTCTGTTACAGGGCTTGTAAACTATCGCCGTAGCAACATAACATTAGAATGAGAAGAATGGGAAGGATTTGCTGGTATCCGAACATATATGCAACCTAGTGTATGTGATTTGAATTGAGTGATATGAACACTTCGCTATAAGAAATTCTTGATGAAGCGGTATATATGATGTTCCATTCTCCATATACAGACAAATTGCTTGCATGGAGACTTCCTTTTATAACCACAGAAGCAGTTACCACTTTTCTTCTGGTCTAGTGGCGACGGTAGCGATCTGGGACCAATACTATAGATTCCAGTGCGGTGGAATACTGGTTCCTTGTGCCATTCCCTTCAAAGTTACCATTGATTCTGAGTGCCACCAGAGACACTTCGGAACGATATTTAGAATGAAAGATACAGTCTTCCTCAATTTATATGGATCGATGTTATTGACAAAAGATGTCTCTAACTAAATATAAAATGTAATTTTTAAAAAATCGGAACTTCAATGCATTCTTGCATTTTCTTTAAAACAGACTTAATGTTAATATCGTTGTAATGCATACTACCTATATTATATCCAGAAATCCAAATCATCTCTTGATTTCCATTAAATTCATAATAATTCTTCATAATAATTCTTCATAATGATCAACAAGCTCCAAACTGTTTTCATAGCAAAAAAGAAATTCCTATCACTTAAAGTTGGTTTAAGCAACAATGTTTAGATCTCACGGGAACAATACTTCTTTCATTTTTACTAAGTAGTCTATTCCTTATTTTCAATTTTGTAAATATCTGAAATGTTTTTAATGCGCTCCTGTGTAAACTGATACACTAGATTTATTTAAAACGCCAATTTAAAAAAATAAAGGAATGCTAGATTTTGACTGAATTTCAAGGTCAATCTACTTTTTGCTCTCGATTGAGCATTAAGTTTTGGTCACGTGGAATCGAGATCTGGCGCTTTGATCAAAATTTCAGAAACCGAATAAAAAATCCAGATAAAGCACTAATGCGGAGAAGGGTACGCACATTTATTATCGTATCAAAAATATTTATGATCTTCATTCGTGAATTTCGAAACCAGAGTGAATTCGAAATCCTTTTTTTGGAATAGCGCGCGAACTGGTTTCGTCTTCATAAGATTGTTAGCTGGAGTTAGTGGTTTCCACCTTGACAATATTTTCTCAGTTCCCTTTGTCCAACCTGGGATGATTACTTCAATAACACCAGACCCGAGTTCTTTCCAAATTCTTCACTTTCTTGTCATTGTTGTTGCTGTTGCTGTTGCTGGTGGTTAAATGGCCTCTGAATTGTATCTCAGGGTTGCTCAATATAAAGAAATATTGTTTGGCATTTTCGAATACAGAAATGTGTTCCATTCTATTATAGAACACTTTCTTAAGATTTTCCTAACGAAAAAAAATATTCGTTCAAACAAAAAAATAATAATAATAGTTACTGAAAAACATTTACATGGTACTGAACATATCATTCACTAGGAGCAGATTATCTCATCAAAGGAACAGCCTAAGCTCTTTTAGTCTA
Source organism: Lepisma saccharinum (assembly GCA_022664845.1). Taxonomy (NCBI): domain Eukaryota; kingdom Metazoa; phylum Arthropoda; class Insecta; order Zygentoma; family Lepismatidae; genus Lepisma; species Lepisma saccharinum. Next base: position 24,338 of record JAGDQP010000799.1, read on the forward strand.
CCAAAAGGTCATATTGTTCTTATAAAACGTCTGTGTTTACAGGGAACGATATTGTTTCGTAAATTTAATAACACACCATATTGAGAAACCGATTTTGCGTTTAAAACTACAATCTGGTGTAAGTCCGGTTAGTTTTAGTTGTATACTGGAAAAGTCATGTTCTTTTTTATTTATAATACCTGGATAAATTTTATTTCATTTTAAATGAAATTGAAGACATCTCAATTGCAAAACTAATATTTACTTAGCAATATTAATAATTATTTTGTTGAGATTCAGAAGATCTTTACATTCAGGAGAGGCATTTTTTTCTTGACTTCATATGAATTTTACGAGAAAAAAATCAGAGGAAACAAGCGAGCACATATACATGTGTGTGTTTAAGAAAGATTTAGTACAATAAATGGACTCGTTTCATTTTTCTGAGAGAAGGATCCAAAGGGCAAACATTTCAACTTCTTTCGAAGGAGATTCAATCCCATTACAGATAAGAGTATTTCAATAGAGGAAATAGAATGTCATTGTACGTTCTAGAAAGTAGTCCATAGAAAGTAGGTCTTTAAATACCGGACAGAATCAATTTTCTCAAACAACTTGATTCCTAGAAGGTTTGTAACTTATGCTTCACCAATACGTATTTCTTTGAATTGGAGATTACATCTCTCTTTTCTTCTGTACTACATGAATGCAATATTATTTGCTTCCAAAGTTTCTTCTGAAAGTATTTCTGATCAGTTTAAAAGAAAAAAACATAGCTCACGAATATGAAATTGTAAAATTCTACTAACACGCAATATGAATTTATTATTATTATTATTATTATTATTATTATTAAAATGATCTTTGCGAGTATTCTACATAAGCTTCTGGCTAAGATATATCTTTAAGAAATTTCAATTGCCTTCCAAAGAATGAAGGTTACATAAAATACTTGTATCAACATTGGGATTGGAGCTGGAGACCCTATGACGTAAACAGGCATTTCAAAATATACAGCAAATATTCCGGGAGTAACTTTCTGAATATTCTTGATTGCTCAAAGTAATTTCAGAACTGTTCACATATTTCTTTAGCCTTAAGTCTACATTACAATTTTATAATTTGTATTTCATACTGCAACTTACCAACTCTGTGGTGTACAGAAATCACACATTTATAGTTGCAGTAATAAACGTTAGCCGTTAAATTCTTTTTTAAGCAAGACAAATTCAGTTTTCATGACGAACATCTACGTCTCGTTTATTCATTAATAATGTTCTCGGAACAACATCTCGATCTTTCCAATGGCTTCTTTCCTCCGGCTTAACAACCACAATGGAATAGATTTGCCTTTTCCGTGATCCGAGCTATATAGCCGCGATTATTTCATTATTCTTATAATAACGGTTGAATTGATATAATACGTGGGGCTTTACATTATGCAGTCACCTCCATTCTTCGCCCATCTAGTCCCGTTTCGGCCTCTGTCTAAAACCTTAATTTTCAATCACCCGCAATGTATGTTGATCTGTCAGTGCCGTGCTCCATCTTTCGCAGCCATAAAATATTTAGCATCGTAATTGATTCGTAAAATATTTTCGTCCTGAATGAATGAAATGAAGTGATGTGTAGAATACATAATTCGTCTTCGAGAACCCAGTTTGGTGCTCAGATAGATTTTAAAATATAGCATAATCTACTTCCTATGGTTACCGACTTTTGATGGTCACTGACAGGCTTTTTATAAAAGAATTTCTTAATTCTCGAAACATGAACACCGGGATGTCACTATCTTGCAAAACCCTGTTCCCATGTGCTTGTTGAGAGATGTTTCTTTTGAGCCAATTGATTGACTCGTGGAATTGTAGATACCTTTCAATACTGTGGTATAAGAAACTGAATAATTCTGCGATCCAAAAATCAGACTAATATTACATTTGGTTTTTTGTTCGATAATCGTTACTTGTCAAACTTTGCAGTTTACTCATTGCCGTGCTCTTGTGGTAAAAGTCAAGTATGTCGCATGGACGGCAAAAAAGAGCCCTCATCTAAGAGACTTTTAGCGGTACCCTGCCCGACGTTTTCTAGATGTTCCAAGTTTTCAGCAAGGAGTAAATGCCATGATGAGATCTACACAAAAGCTCTGTATGCTATCTTTGCCATCTATGAGCCCCAGAATGTACTAAGCAGCTTTTTTTTATCTCTGAGTTGTAATGTTTACACTCTAGATGGCAGTAAACTCCAAGATATATAAATAAAAAAAATGTACATGCAGTACTATTCTAGCATTCTTTTTTGAGTGTGATGGTAGTGTCATGTCCACAAAAGTATATTTTAGATTAATTTTACGATCTCTTAGCAGGATAATCTCATGTAGATATACTGCCACAAATGACAGGAATGAAGTACTAAACAAAATTATATTAGGAAGATTATCATATTAATTGAATAAAATTCTTAATGTAGTTAGTCCGAAAACTTTTAATACAATTTACATTCAAGAAAGGGAATGTCAGTTATAGTCTAAGCCAATTGCAAATCTAAGCAATGACGTACCGCAATGAGCAAGACAACCACTCTTCCCCGAAAGAAAATATGAAATTATCGTCTATGGTCCTGCTTGTGGTATCACTTTATCTTCACCTAAGGAAAGTGAAAAAAATGTCCAAATGTAAAGCTTAAGAATTTGAACCCCAGGCCTCATTAGTGCTCAAAGTCCTCCAAAGTCCGTGAATAGAAGTCCTGGAAACGATAATTAGGTATCAACTCTCGTATTTACGTGACCTCATGGAGGGCGTGCTCACTTCCTGTGCGCGTGGTCATAGGTTCAATTTCTGTCCGGGTCCAATGAAGACAATTGTTTGTAGTCCGCTTGACCAAAACCTGTAGGTTTTGTCCTTAGAAGTTTTCCAGATGACTCAGGACGTTAATAACAACTCAGTCAATCGTATTTAAACATATACAATGCGAGAAAATACACACTTATAAGTTTGTACTTTATACATTCTTGTGTAATAAGCATTTAGTCATTAATAGCGCAGCCGTCATCAGTTAATAAGAGAAGACTGCCTGCCTGCTCCCCCCCTAGATCTCATCAACTACAAGTCCAATGAAGTTGAGCCATACACCGTTGGATTCGTCACGACCGCAAACGGTGGGGAAACTTATGACTTTGACTCTGAAACTGACAGGTCCTTTTCATTTACTTAGTTTTCTCAATGTTTCCTATTTTTTCATATAGTATGTTTGTCCGCCCTCATAGATCTCAGTAACTACAAGTCACACAGAAATGAATGATACACCGTCGATTCATCATGGTCTGAAAGATGGGGAAAGTTATAATTGTGACTCTAAAAGTGGCAGGTCCTTTTCAATCACTTGATATGCTCCATATGTGTCTCTCTTGGATCTCAGTAACTACAAGTCGGACATACATGAGCCATGCACCATTGGATTCTCAATAGACTTAAACCATGGAATAACCTATCAGGTAAGCTCTAAAACTGGTATGTCCCTTTCAATCGCTCAGTATTCTTTATCTGTATGTTTCTTTGTCGTCCCCTAGATATCAGTAACTACAAGTCCGACAGAGACGATCTATACACAGTTGGATTATTCATGGCCTGCAATAGTAAAGAAAACTAATGAGTGTGACTCTAAAACTAGCAGGTCCTTTTCAATCACTTAGTATTCTCCATTTGTTCCCCTACAATATTTCAGTAGCCACAAGTTCGACAGAGATAAGCCATAAACCGTTGGAATAGTGATGGACACCGATGGGAAACATCTATCACTTTGACTCTAAAACTGGCCGGTTCTGGCATTCGCTAAGTCTCCATTTGTTCCTTCAAATTTTACTCTTTATTTTGTTTACGTTATTGTATAATTTGAATTTGTACGGGGGTGCTTTGGTTTTGTCTACAATAAAACCATTACTTAGTTTATTATGATTTAAATTTAAGTTGCTCTTTAACATATCTAGTTAGCTCTATGCGTTAGCGAAAATTAATGATGAACTAAACTTTACAGATTATTGATGCTGATTGGTAATATTGCTACACTGGGTGGCAACGCTCTTTTGTGGGAGAGAGTGGTTGAGGAGTCGAGACGTTACTCGGTATATGAAATATTATTTTTGGTGGTGTATAAATTAGTATGCATTAGGAAAGGCTATGATTATATCTAATGGACTTATCACTAATTTTACAATAAGATTGAAAATATTGATTCCCCTGTACGAAGGAAAATCTAAATGTGTAATGAAAGTGGAATTAATTAGTTTATTCTCATTATAATTGCCTATACACGTGTATTCTTTTTAGGTAGATTTCGAAGAAAATATACCTATTGAGATCGGTACGATATGAAAGTGTATATAAATATATATATATATATATATATATATATATATATTAACACGCTAGCAGCCATAATTTTGAAGATATTTGAACTAAATTTTTATATGTTGTTTCTAGGCTTAATAGCTCGGTTAAGTTTGTTAATGAGCAAAATCGGTCGCCATCTTGGATCCAAAATGGCCGCAGAACCCATTGTTGTATAGAATACACAGCCTAAACCGCTGGGGCTATTGAAATCAAATTTGGCATAAAGGTACAACATCACTTTTTGATTATGAAAATGTTACCTAATGAGTTCAAAGACGCCATCTTGGATCCAAAATGGCGGACCTAAAAATCCATTTTCCACACCGTTTGAGCTAGACATACGAAATTTGGCATAAAGGTGCATTATGGCGAGTAGCTTAGGGAAATATCACAACATTTGGGAAAAGTCGCCATCTTGGATCCAAAATGACCGCCCAAAATACCATTTTGCACACCGTTTGAGCTGGATAAATGAAATTTTACTTGAAGTTGTACTATCACAAGCAGGTCAGGACAAAATAAGGAAACTTTCAAAAAGTCGTCAACTTGGATCCAAAATGGCCGCCCCAAAAACCCAATTTCCAAATCATTGAAGGTAGAGAAACGAAATTTTCAATGAAGGTGTATGACCAAGAGTAAGTTACAATAAATGGGGCAAATCTTCCCTTTGGGGGCGCAGCCAACCGTGGGAGGGTGAAGATGTACTCCGTGTTGGTGTAGTGCTGCAGGGAGATTTTGGTTAAGATAAAGGAGGCGTATCCTCTCAAAAGCACTGAAGTTGTGGGGCGAGCCGCGAAACTTCGAAATCTACCTCAGCCTGTATGCCTACCGAAAGGGATTTTTATACTTTCAGGTCATAAAGAAAACTAAAACGCCTTTGTTTATATGCAACCAACATGACACTATTGCAATTACTGGTCGTAGACCCTTCAGGATGAAATCGAACTAGTTGAGCTCTCTTGCCATCCCAAAAGCAATCATGTTTCTGAGATGAACACATTAGCAAATAAATTGTACCTTTCCCGAAGTTATTTTTTTCTTATGTTATAGACTCACAAAGTACACGTCGGGATTATTCTCACTTATGAGATTGTTTTCAAGTATATTATTAAATAAATGAGGTTATTTAAAAAAAAAAAATATGTAAAGCGTTTTTTCTTTATTTCTTAGTTGCATATGGAAGTATAAGATTTAAAAAAAAATAGATTAACAAGTACAATAACACAAAACATTTTATTTCATGAGTCTTTACATTGTTTTTTCTAGAAGAGAAACTCAGTTGCACGGTTATGACGATCAGTAACTTTGAATAAGCACTTGGATGGCGACGTTGGTTCGATTTTAGTTTCCGTGGCCATCCTGAATGGGTCTTTATACGATCCTAATAAGTTGTATCTGGTGTATGTCCGGATGGTATCTAGGTTATACACCCCATAGATTCTATGCCAAGATTTCCGGAAGAATGCTAATTGAGGGTCACCTCTCCGACCCATGGTGGCGGACTTCGATTACATGAAATGTAATCAATATTTTGTAAATAAATCCGAGAAGAAAATATTTTGGTAACTTAAAACTGCTGCTCTGTTGCTATTCATTTTATAATATTTTTACGAAGCAAACGTAAAACTGCCATTTGTATAAATTCGAAATTAGACATTTCCTCTGAAAATTACATTACTTAAACGAATTTAGTAATAGTAATGTGGGTTCTACCTGGAGACAGTTTGCTGACCGAAACAACGCAGAAAAAGGTAAACGACTGGCCTTTTCTTATTGTGTTGAATCAATTGAAGGTGCAGGGTTCTTCCATTCCATTTGCACTTAGAATTATGGATTATAAAAGGCTATGTTAAATATGTACTTATCGGAGATCAATCCGCGAAACATTTAGCTAATAGAAGATATAAGTAAATATTTATCTACTTGGGAAACTGTGTGCATTAATGAAATGTTATATTTATAATCTGAAAGATGAAGAAAAAAAACGTTTAGTATTAATAGTATTTTCAATGCTCGTATAACAGCTGCTATTACTTTTTACTGTATTTTGATACCAGAGTACCAACGTTATAAAGGAACCGTTCATTGGGATACTATAACGTATGTTATGTGTTATATAAGTACGTTGATGTGTTTTCTTGTACTTTGATTTTGTAAATATTATTTTCTGTACCATTTCTTCACATGTTATTTTAAACTAACATTCAGCTAATAATTATAATTTCGTTACTCCATTGTTTTTATTGTATTTTTATCAGGAGTAATTAAATGCATTACCCTTGAAATGACTGGGAAAGTAGAATCAGCTGTAGGGTGATTCTTACCTGCTATGAAACTCCTTTAGTTCTATTTGAATACAAATCTTGTATCGACTCTTAATTTCTGTCATGATATCTATCCTTGCCTCCACAAAGACGTCGATATACTATTCATACTTTGAGTTTTAATCTTGCCTTTATATTGTCCCTGTATTAGCATTACTGATAGCAAATTAATGTTACGATTAGTGAATGTACCATCACAGGCTTCAAGGTCTTACTTCTACAAACCGGTGTACAATTATGGACAATAATTTATCTCAAGTTGCGGCATGTCATTAGAGACTGCAGAACAAATTAATTTAACGAATTATACTGAAAACTGCAAGATGAAATCGTAATTACATCACTGTATGTTTAGCTTTTGGGTTGTTAGAAATACAAAACCTCAAATAATTCTACAATTATTATTAGACCACTTACCAGGTTTCCTTTTCTACAACATTTTCTTCCTTTCCAAATTGCTTCCATTATTTTAGACACAACGGCACCAAACTTGGCATAAAGATTATTTGATACTATAGCAATATACTGTGTGTTCCCGTGCCAGGGTACCCCGTTTTCAGTGTCAGTAATCAGTGTCCAAATATATCAATTGTAGAGCCGTGGCTGAGGTGTCGTTGTAAAGTACTATACTTGCTCAGACTCGCCGGAACAGTCTTGATTGGTGCAGTAGTTAAGTCTAAACTTAAACAAATAGTAAGTTATTCAAATTGCTTCTATTCAGTTATTCTTAGCTGCGCCAAACTTAGCATAAATAAAGAAGTACAATGAGCTTTCGCGTATCTAAGCACAACAGTGCTGCAAGCCTATTTTATATATGATAAAAAGAGTAATGTTTCCGTGGATGAAATGCTATCAAGGAAGCTGCGTCTTTGCTATTGTTAGTAGACTTGTAGCACCAACTTTTTTATTTCTAACATATTCGTGTTTTAGTACTAAATTTCCACTTAGCAAGTGCCAATACAGTGATTAGACAGTAGTGTTAAATGTAATATGTAATTCAACTGACGCTTTGTATATACGCATTTAGTCAAGACGCATTGCATTGTTTGTTACGTTTGGTACGTGATGTAATCAATTATTCTTTGCCTTCTAAGAAATTATTACACAATGAGAAAATTATATTCTCCTTTAAAAGCTATTATTAATAACTTATAGGTCCAATTCAAGTGGATTGATGTATTACATTTGACAAAAATAGTCCTGAGCCATATTCAATGTGGCTTTTTGATTTATTGCATTTTTTATATGCCACCATTTATGAGGATATTTTGAAACCTGATAGCAGCAGTCAATAATGCCACATAATGCCACACATGCTCCAACAACCGCTAACTTGTATTTCAACAGAGTATGGTATAGAATTATCTTGCCCCAAGCCCTTCACATATTAAAACCACAAGAATATTCGAGCAACTTTACAAATTCCAGAAAATAGTTTTTAAATCTCCAGTTCATACTTTTCGTGCAGTTAATTGAATAAATATCCGCAAGAGCGGCTACAACTTTACTCATTAAAAATAACAAGCACGAGTTTAAACCAAAGACAATGTCTTAGATCTTCCTCTACATTTATTATTTAAAATATCTCCTGATGTACATTTCCCATTTTAAATTCACACAGGACTTGTAGCTAACTCAGTCAAGAAGAACGGAGTATAAACGTTTGCTGCAAGAAATAAATACTTGCTAAATTGTTTTATATGTGTTCTGACAGTAACGAATATACTCGGAGTTTTAATATTGGTAACATGTAACAAATAGTTGGTAGTGACATGCGCGGTATTACGAGTCAAAATTTTATTTTTGTATTTTGTATTTTTCGGAACAGTTGTTGAATACATTTAGTGATAATTAGTCATAAAATACTAACCTACAAAATATTTCAAATGTTATATTCTTACGTTTTGAGAGTGAACGAATATATTCGGGGTTTTAATATAGGTAGTGTTTTCTCCAGCCCCTCTGTAACCAACCCATTGAATGCACAAAATTAAAAGTTTTACTTGTCAGCAACCTACTTTGTTTCTAGAAAAACATTTCAGTAATAAAAAATAATATATTATTGACACTTCTGGAATGACGTTCATAAAATAATTGTTGTCAAAATATGTTTTTATGTCTGTGCTTCTACTCATATTAAACGAACAGCTGACATTACCAATTGAAATATTTACATGCATAGTAAACGTACGTTGTTTCTTTAATTAAAATAAATATTTACTACCTATGAGAAAGTATATAAATGAGTGCAGAAATATATATGTTTTGCAAAATCAAGCAACGTGCTCAACTTAGTGCTTTGAGGTTTATAATGTTCATTTCTTTGTTTGTTCCATAAATGGACACTGTGTACGTATATTTTGTCTAAATAACATTAAACATTCGTGGCGCACAGTCATCTATCGGTCTTAATGTAAAATGTTAAACGATAATTACACAGCATATAGCGCCTTACATTCATCTCTACCATCATACGATTTTTCCACAGCTAATAGATTCGCAAATGTTAAAAGTTTATATTGGAAACACAGCACACACTCTGACAAGAAGTTGTAAGGTAAGAGCTGGTAAGATTTGGTAAGGTAAGAGATTAAATTGATTCTGCTTTCAAAGTTAATGACGTTGGAAGGCCATGCATGAGAAATTAATAACGCTTTAATAACTAAAGTCATTGTTTCTATTTTCCATCTCCTGAGTCATATTCGTTTCGTATGAGGATCTATTGTTTTTATTTCCTATTCCAGATATGCTCTATTCCAATAATTGTTACCAAATTATTACCACAGATTGAACATGGGACCTCCACAGACCGTCATAAGGGCGTGTATGCTGTACGAATTCAAACTAGGGTCAAATACAGCTGCAGCTGGCCGGAAGATATGCCATGCCTTTGGTGAGGGTGTCATGACTACCCGGACAGTGCAGCGGTGGCTTACCAAGTTTAATGACGGTGACGAAACACTCGAAGACGTACCACGTGCAGGAAGACCAACACAGGTACCAAATGGAGATCTTCAGGCAGCAATTGAGGCGAACAGTGGCCAGACATGTGAGGAAATGGGACTACAATTCAGTGTGAGGTGGAGAAACCATTCGGCAGCACCTCCATCAACTTGGGAAGCACTACAAGTTGGGTCGATGGGTCCCACTTGATTTGACTCCGGACCACAAGGCAACGCGAGGAGACACCTGTGTTTCTTTGCTGTCTCGTCTGAGGAAGGAGCCATTTCTGGACAGGGTGTTGACGTGTTATGAGAAGTGGGTCCTGTGCGAAGCTCCACGGCGCCGTCATCATTGGTTAGCATCCCATGAACCGGTTCCTAAACAGCCGAACCAGCACTGCACCAGACGAAGGTTCTCCTCTGCGTTTGGTGGACTGCTCGCGGCATCGTACATCGGGAACTGCTACCAGCTGGTCAGAGCATTAATGCAACTGTGTACTGTCAGCAGTTGAGCCGTGTTCAAGAAAATCTCAAAACTCTGGAGCCAGCACTTCTGAATCGCAAAGGGGTCCTCCTGTTACAGGACAACGCTAAGTCCCACGTGGCTAGGATGACTCGGGACACCATTCTACGCCTTGGATGGGAAACACTATTGCATCCTCCATACTCCCCGGACATTGCACCGTCCGAATTTCACCTATTCCATTCTTTGGACAATCATCTTAGAGGACGCCAGTTCAAATCCCTAGCAGAGGTGCAAAATGCGCTTCATGCCTTCTTCGCTTCACCACTCATCAAGTTCTCCATGGCCTTCCAGAACGTTGGCAGAAGGTCGTCGATGCTGATGGGGACTATTTTGGATCTTCCAGTTACGTCTTAGGGGAAATATCGATGTTCGAAAGTGGTGGGTGAAAAAGCGACAGAACTTTCTTGCTTAACTTTATATAATGATTGCCTAAGGACAATTATTAAGAAACAAATTAATACTGTATCTTAATATAGAAAAGAACGAAGTTTAATAAATCATTTTCTATACTTTTAATTTATTAGATTTTAGCTGAATACATCACTGTTAAAACGAAACAGAATTGTAGCTTTTTTATGATTTTTTTTAACAGCCCGAAAACAGAAGCTAATTACGCATTTGTACTAATGACTTTTTAAATTTCATTTTGTAAATATGCCGCACTAATCGCACGAACTAATCGCATTAATTAAAATAAATCTACGGTATCTTTCAGTTTTTATCATCCTGTATGACATCTTCCTTGAATTTCTCTATTCTAATATGCGAACTATAGCTGAAAGTTTTACATTCGCTCGCTCATCTATTTTTGTAGTTTTGTGGATATTGCAAAACAATATTGTATAACTGTGAACAAGTGTACAGAATACAAATTATAGAATTAGTGCTCCACAGATGGCAAGGAGGTTTGCTTTCCTTGTCAATTGTTGGTTTGGCAAAACATCTATATGCACATTCTGTTCATCTCAACACATTTGGAGCTTAAAGATATTAATTTAAGATGTGGAAAAGTATGTCCCATAATTATAGATATCATTGCAAATAATTTACAAACACCAAACACATGACTCTAAAAAAATAGATTTATATTCTGACAAGCCCATCATCTTCTTCAATTAATATTAATATCCTAAATTACTAACATTTTTTAAAATGTTTATTCAAAATATATAAACTTAACTCAAATTCCATTAATAGTCGATATTTTAACCCAACAATCCGGTCTACTTCCGTTCTACAGCTTCTTAGTTCCCTTAAATTAAAAAAAAAACTAAATTCAATTTTGCCCACTTCCACAATAATAAATTATGGACATCCAAAATACACATAGACTAAATCAGGTGGGTTTTCTGAGGGCTAGCTTTGGGGGTGTGGTGCTCTATGGTAAGGGCCCGATTTTGAGAATTGATAAATATTATCCAAAGTATAATTAACTATTTACCACTAATTTAACGAAAACTCAAGGACGAAAGTAGTGCTAATGGCCGACAAGTCTCTCCTGGGTGACCCAACAGGTCCAGGAATTACACTTTAAGACCGGCCGATCTATTTGAATCAAATTGACGTTTACTTGTTTGAAGAATCATTTAAATAAAATATTATACTTTGATTATTTTTTTATGACGTGTACAACTTTCTGGTTACATTTAAGCAACAACTCAGGACTGTTGACAACTGTTTTCAAGGGACGAGTTTTCTGACGTCTTGGAAATTAATTTGACTTCATTTTCAGAGATGTTGATGCGACTAAGTGATGAGTACGAAGTTATTTTAAGAAGCATGTGTCATATCTAGTGATAGAATGTGTCATTAAAGTCATGTGTATGTATAGAACTGTGTGTAACTACATGTCGGGTGTCAGCTAGAAACAACTTTATCCTCATGCTTTAGTTACACACCAAACCATCGGGAATACTCGTATCTTCATAATAGATAAACTTTGGACAACTTAATTTTTATATGGGCCAGTCTAGTAGCTTTGGATTTCGGCCCGTTACGATTCACCCTTTAGTCATTAAAATCGACACCTATGCCTAGCCGGGACTCGAACCCGGAACCTTCGAGTCGTTGATCTACCTCCGTAGACCGCTCGGCTATCCGGCAGGCCCTATCTTCATAATAGATGTTAAAATTCCATAAATACGTTCCAGAGTTACTGAACCCACTGATATATTTTTGACAAAATATCTGATTTCGTTACCAAAGGAAGTTGGCGCTGCAATTCTACTTTAATTGTAAAGATTCCGGAGGTCCTTTGTAAGCATTTCAGATTCACATTAATTGAGTGAAATAGGTTGGCAACACTGATAAGTGGAGCGCATGGGGACGGGAGAACACAATACTTTTCATTTTTTTCGAGTAATGTTCATGACAAGTTTTATGACATACGTACAATGTTATGGAAGCAACATTTAAAAAATGATGGGTTAGCTACATTGACAAAACGAATACTTACGGGCAAGGACATGTAAAGTATCCTTCTCTTGTGTCGACTAATATTTGTGTCAAATTTTGATGGGGATATGTTGAACGGAATGAGAAAAAAAAATATGAAAGATTGTATTTTATCATTACGTTGGTTTCATGACAGGCAACTGAAGTGTTTGGGAAGCGGAAATATTTGCAGTATTTGTCTATTGTGTTCAATAATGCTTATACCAATTTTAGCGCAGGTAAGTCTAACAAAATGGAGAAAATTCTAAAAAAAAACTAAGGTTTGAAGATTCATTGTCAACATTGACCATCGTCAATAATCGAGACTGTTCCTTTGGTTATGAGCTGGTTTATCAAAGGCCTTTTCAAAGCCACATCAACAAACCCCTTACATCCGGCTTCTGAGATTCATTTTCAGACAAAAACGGACGGAATGATCAGGATTATAAGGTTTCAGTTTTTCTTGGCTATCCTATTTGAAGATACCTAAACACTTCATACATCGAGCAACATTAAATAATTTACCTACGTAAAATCAAATAAATTTTTCGAAGTATTAGTGTTACTATAAGGTCTTTATTCTGTAAATATCATGATGTTATTCTGTCATTAAGTTACATTTCTTACAATTACATTTTGGGGCCACGGTTAAGTAAGTTACCTTGAAACTACCCTGCAAGACAGATAGTGGTCATATTTCGCAATCTAGCTTATATTTCAAATTTTAACGTCACTAGCAGCGAAATGTTGATTTGTTAGGAATAGACCCTGATGATGAACAGCACTTAAATATTTACCTCTGCTTATAATGAACTTAATTTGTTACAGAATTAAAACTTTCAAAACTTAGTTTTTAAGTTTCTACCTAATATTCCCATTCATATAACCAAATTATTAATACGAGAATGCACGCAATGAGTGCAATATTCAAACGAGAGACAGAACTTGAACACATCTATTCTGGAAACTGTTTCCGGAATAGTAAAATTATAAAATCTTCAATGGAAATTATTATGTTGCCATACCAAAGATTTCGCAATACCAAGATGTTGCAATACATTTCGCATACTAAATTTAATACAAACAAAATATTAAAATGGAATGCCAGATTCACTTACAATACTTATTGTGTTTATTTTAACTTTACTATTTACATAATGTATCTTCACAGAAAGTAACTTACATCTTTTGTATCACGCATATAGAGTCAACAAATATTATCAGGATAGTGTTAGATTTTAGATTCCATTCAGAAAATATCAAATTTATCAAATATAAATTATTAGTTGTTTTAAATGAAACATGAAAATATATAATTAGTAATAGTCTCGAAAATTACAAAGTAAATAACTAAAAATCACTAAAGATGCCAGTTATAAATTATTGTAGAAATTAAAAATGTTACTTATCTCAAGGCCACCATCATAATAACTGCAGATCGTCACCATCAAATATGTCTTCGAAATCACTGAAAAAGTCTGCATGAACTGCTTTCTCATTTTTTTTTATTATTATTTTATTGTTTAGTGTAGGGTTGCATTAAGCTATACAATTCTTTTACATAAATAATGGTTACATATAGAAGAGCTTGTTGCCCTACAGTAACAGAAAAAAAAACACACAAATAAGACACAAATATTATGCCAAAGCATAAAAAAGAGATAGAAAAGTAACAAAATAAGTACCATATACATGTCCATGCTTATGATATGCAGTTAGTGTATAACACACTGATGGGAAAACAAAACACACACACACACAAAATCATGATAAAAGAAACAAAAAATACATTTGGGTAAATAGTGAATGGTTGAAAGATTACAAGGTTGAAATGGCTGATTATATACAATGAGTGATTATGTAAGTGAATGATGGCCTAACGTGCGCACTGTTCAGTAGTCATATATTACGTCCCTGATTTTCCTTTTGAAAATATTTAGCTTTCCCTCTTTTTTAAATCCAATTGGAAGTTGGTTCCAAACTTTGCTCGTCAAATAAGAAAATGATTTGATGCCATAATTTGTCTTATTACACTTCGGAATGTGAACATTGTTAGATTTGTTAGACCGCAAATTACTATAAAACTTATTGTCGGAAATAGGGATGAATTCACTTAGCGTTCGGTGGTGTGCCGAATAAATAGCTTTGTGCACTTGCACCAAGAAAAGGTATTTCCTTCTGGATTCAAGGGTAGGCAACAACACTGATTCATTACATTTGGAGGTCGAGAGTGACAGCGGAGCTTTTCTCATTATCCGAATAACCCATTTCTGCATCCTTTCAATATTCTTTATGTTGGTTTGGTTGATTCCGTACAGAACCACACCATAGTGCTCAAGAATAGGTCTAATATACGAGGTGTAGTACTTTACTCTGTGAGTGATAGGTAGATAATTGCTTATGTACTGAAGAATCTTGATTTTCGGCACAGCATTGGAGCATATCTTTTTAACATGTTGCGTAAGCGATAGTTTCGAATCAAGAGGTATGCCAAGATATTTCAATGTAGCACTTGTAGATATCTTATTGTTTCCTATCTGAAGTTCTCTGTCAATTACGG
The DNA here is from genome assembly GCA_022664845.1 of Lepisma saccharinum. Classification (NCBI taxonomy): domain Eukaryota; kingdom Metazoa; phylum Arthropoda; class Insecta; order Zygentoma; family Lepismatidae; genus Lepisma; species Lepisma saccharinum. The sequence continues at coordinate 39,487 of JAGDQP010000799.1, forward strand.
AACGTGTGCAGTTGTCTGTTGATAAGATTAATGCTTGTGTTTTTGCTGTGTTCACTTTTAGATTATTTGCGTTGTACCAGTTAAGCACACAGGGAATGTTTGTTTCAATAGTGTGAGCTAATTGATCTAAAGAATTAGAGTAGCAAAATAAGAGACAATCATCAGCATACAAATAAACCTCCATATTTTTCACAGATAGTGCAAGATCATTAATGAATAAGTTGAAAAATTTAGGTCCAAGGATTGATCCCTGTGGTACCCCAATTTGAATATTGGCACATTTGGAAATAGTATTACCAAGTTTCGTACTTATTACTCTATTATGTAGGTAACTTTGGAACCATTTACATGCATTTTTAGATAAATTGAACTGGCCATATAATTTGTTCAACAATAAATGAGGTTGCACGGTATCAAATGCTTTGCTGATATCTAAGGAAATTAAACCAATGTAGTTTTTTCCTTTAACGTCTAGTATGTTTCGCCACTTCGTGATTAATTCTAGTAGCAATAGTTCGGTGGATCGGTTCCTGCGAAAACCATACTGTTTCTCGGTTATGAGATTGTTACATTCTATATGTTTGCAGCCAAATCCAATAACAGGCTATCAGAACTTCCTGCCTCCTCCTCCGTCTTCATGTATGGTCCAGCTGCTTCAGGAAACATTGCATCTGCTACAACGGTAGGCTTCATGTTAATAGTTACCTACTTGTAATTATGGAAAGTGACCAATGTTCCGTCAAATAAATAAAACATTCAGTAGGAATATTTCATCTAATTCTTTGCCTTTGGATATGGCTCCCTGGATTGAGGCTACATTACCTCTTTGAATTACCATGCTTATTTATTGAATTAGGAAGGTGCTTGCTCTATCATCACAAGATAATTGTGTGATACGCTTACCTATTTCCTTTATAAAGCTGAGGCCTTCTTTCCCCCATGGACCACTGGGTTCGATAGCAATGGCTACAAAATGTTACCTCTCTGTAAGATTACTGTATTTTCTCTTTTTTTTTCGTAAAAATGGGAGGTTGGAAGCAGCGAACGTATCTAAGCAAGTGAAGTCCCAAATTAGCGGTTTGCCACTCTTCCAAGGTAACAGAGTCACCTCATCTGGGCTTTTACCGTCTGTTCTGCTACATCCAATAGGTTCTGGTACTGCAGGAATGCCAGCTGAGATTAGTGCTCTCATTATAATGTCATAAACACTCGAGTGACGAGAACGTCTACCTGCGCTTTTGAAACAAGAAAGGTCATGTAATCTTTTTTATTTACTTCACTTTTACATGCCTGACATTTGTGACTTTCACAAATATCTGCACCCAGGCGAATTGAAACTACTATTGGGAAACACTCGTTACTTAGGTGAAGGCCAAGATGGGACGAAGGTAGAGCTTTGAGCCAAGCATCTGCTTCGAAGCAAGAAGCGGCAATTATTCGGGCTTTGTCTTCTAAGTTTTCTGCAGACTGAAGTAAAAAGAGAGGTGTTATTTGATAATGGGTTCATCCCATGTAAATTCGTTTGATCTAGTATCTAGTTGGAGTAAGAATGGTCCAACTAATAATGACTAATGAAGAACAAGCTTCAATCTCAGAATCTCCATGATAACTGATATCCTTTTGGAGAAGTGATTCTATCAGGCACCGGGAACCATAGAATGACGCCAAGAAGGCGGGAATAGCGAACTCTAAGCTGCGACGAATGCCTAATCCTCCAAAACTGACAGGGAGAAGCCTGAAGCCGTGTCGTCAATTTTACTTCAATATTGTAGCGCCATCTCTGAGCAATGATTGTTACGTGTTGTGAGATTGTGGCATTCGGAAAAGGAAATATGCAGAAATAATTGGAAAGTAAATTTTATGTGGTATCATGGAATGCTATCTATTGTACATGGGACAAAATAATCCGAAACTTTGAAGCAGTCCAACCCACTTTATTTTTCCGTTGTTTATTTTCGGGAATGTGGGGCTTACCCACTTCACTACGCTTATCGTGGAAGACAGCAACACCTAGAGCATTAAATAAAATGCATCATGCGGGTTGATTTTGATGTAGTAAGAAATGCAATGATTGTTTACAAATTGTTAAATTCATGTTAATTAGTTTTTACTTATTAGAAATGAAGATCAATCTAGAATTATATAGCAATAAAATTATTTTTATATAAAAACATTTTCAAGCATTCATAGACTCAATGGTTCTCTGACTCTCTGACTTTTTACTTATAGCACACTCTTGAAGCCTATTAGTAAACCAACCTCAACGATACGCGTGGTGTGAAGTCAAGTAAAAAGCTTAACAACAAAATAACATATAATTTTGATGTTAAGAACACTCTTCCATTCTGGTAATATTAATAATTTCTTGAATTATTATTTCATAGTCTTCTCGTGTTTGTCGCTATAGTAGCTCTTAAAGATTGATTTTGACAGCTGTAAAATACGTACTCACTATTTTTGTATTTATTAAGTACATATTTGTGCGTCTTGGTTTTACGAAATAATTACAAATGAACTACGATAAATTATTGTGGATTTGAAATGTAAAAATGTCAAGATTATTGGCAAACAAGGTATAAGTTCTTCATTGTATAAAGATGATTTTATGAATTATTATAGATAATTGTACTTGCAATTCATTTCTAATTGTACTATTGTGACAAATACTTTGTTTAATATATATTTTTATGATTAGAACCGTAGACTATGGAAGAAACATCTGCACAGCAGAATTTACGTAAATATAAAAAAAGTATAGATGAAGTATTCTTTGGTATGCAAATCAATAAATACTATTTATACTGCTTAACCCTCGGTTTGATACATTATTTCTTTAATGCCTTCTAAGGCTGCATTTCAAACGCCTCTATTACTATAATACTGTTTTACGACACGGTATTATTACAAAGAATAACAGATACTTATTTCTATTGCTTTGCTGTCCATGAAACTCATTTTAATGATCAGTGGCGTTGCTCACTGACTCAGTACGAAGAATGAGTGTTTGCTGCTACTGGAGGCACAGTTCAGGCACGCAGAAAGACATAAATGCGAACGCGTTCGCAAGAAAGAACTATTTTCCTTCTAATCTACGTGCTCCCTATTTATTGATATATTTTACCATAAGCCCCGGTTTGTACGTTTTCATTATCGGTCCATGATGGACTAAGTTTTGTTTACGACAGCATATTTTGTAGATAGTTAATTGCATATAGTTGTAATACACAATACTTTGAACACCACACTATTCAGCGCTGTGTAATGGAAAATAAATGTTAGCTGTAGGTTTAGCAAAATAGAGCAGAAATGCAATATCGTCTATCGAATTTGAATTTTATTCTTGGCTTTTAGGCATCTGAGGCTCAGGCCAGGATAGGGGAGGGGAAAGGGTTCAGAAAGGTGTCGTCCAGGACCTATGTTGAAGGTGCCATCCTAGCATTTGCCTGGTGTGACTGAGATCATCTATGTGACTTTTAAGAAAAAAGTGGTTTCGTACTCTAGAATTATAATGTCTAATTTCACTGACAGAAAATCTTGTATTTGTGGTTGAAATTGAGCTAGACTTTTGAAGAAAGCGTTTTCAATTACTTTAACATATAAACATAAGCAACATCAATACAGTGGATTCTTTGAGGTTGGTAAAAAATGTATCAGAATTCAGAAGTCCGTATTCCTGAACAGACAATAATGATTAAGCCCTTAAGTATGGTGTCTTCAAATGCTGGTCCAACCGTCTACAAACTTAAGCTGGTACGACTTCAAGTATATAGATAAGTGATTTTCAACCTAAGGTCGGCGGACCGGTACCGGTCCGCAAAATTATTTTACCAGTCCTCAACAAACTAATACATTTAAATTATTTAACAATTATTTTGTATATGTCGACAGTTTAAAATTGAGATCAAATTTTTATTTTTCCTTTCCAAAATAACTAAAAGCTGAGGTTGTTCTGCCATTTTTCGAGGGTCAAATAAACAACCAACTTATTGAGATCTTACCGATCCTTGAAAGTTTTTCCCTGCAAGTTTTCGGTCCATGCTTACTAAAAAGTAGAAAAACGCTGATATAGATCATATTAATAATTGCTATAGATTGATTCTGAATTACTAACTATTCCTCTCATAACACTTTGTAATTATTTAAAGTGCATTCCGTGGAAAATGTGAACAAAACAGATGCGGAGGACAGTGGTGAAATTATTACTCTATGATATTAGAGATCAGGTTGACGTGAGGATGTAAACGTGACTATCAAATCCAAATGGTTTGAGACAGTAACCAAACATTTGGATCAATTGTATTCCCAGTTTCAGATTATGTTCTCATATATCAAAGTAGAGACAAACAATATTTTTCGAAAACTAATTTATTCATGGTAAAGTTCTAAAATGTTAGTCAGACAGTGATAAAATGTTAGTGATATGTCAAAAGGACCGGTAAATTAAAAAAAAAACTAAACAATTTGTTTACAATGGTCAAAGTACAGGAAGATCGCATGAATCAATGAACTAACAAAGGAAGCTAGTTTGGAAAACTAGGTGCGACAAGTAAAGTTCAGTTATACTTGTAAACAACGTATGAAGGTAGTGAATGGGCAGTTTTCGGAAAGCATCCCCGAAGTAAGCTGTGATGACACTCCCTTCTCGGCCAGGGTATCGAAATGATCTTCTTGCACAGGAAAGATAGAACAGTTTGTTTTCTTCAGCATTCAATGAATGTTGTTCGAACCCAACAAAGCAATCACAATGAACGGGCGCGTAGCTACGCTGTGACTGAAGGTGGAGTGGGGAACATTGGCCTCGTATCCCAAACGTTTTGCATGCACCGCAAATACTTATATCCATAGGGCTTTAATGGACTGAAATGAAGTGGAAGGAGCAAATACAAATTCTTTCATCTTCTTATTTTAATTGTATAGGCAATTTATTAATAACAATAATAGTGTTCTTCTAACAGGGTCACCTTACGATAGTGTGTGACCTCTGGACTCAAATTTTTAGGGAGGCAAGAATCAGCCTCCCGTGGAATTTTACTTTATTTTTGTATTTCTAAATTCGCGCGAGAAAGAAAGAACGTTATGTTCGTTATGCACTACGAATAAACATATTAGATTTACTTACATGTCAGTGACTCATGAAAGGTAATTTTACAAATAAGAACTGTTTTCGCAGGGAGAAATACTGTCACACAAGTCAATATAGGAATATTTTTCTACGCGTTTATACGGGACGAAAATTATTTTGTACGTATATAGTTCTATATAAAGGTTTAAGCAAATTTTGACACCCACTAGAAAAATCTGAAATTACGGGCCTGGAGACAGGTCATTTGTTTGCTCATGTTTTTCGAAGATGTGGCCAGAATTTGAGAGTTTCAGGATCATATAATCAGCGAGGTCTGTGTAAATCAATGTCCTTACTGTTGTCTGCAGAGAAAAAGCTAGAAAATGCTCCATGTACACACGGTACATATCACACATGTCACAAAGTTTAGGAGGCTTTTTGTCTTACAAACTCTTCAGGAGATACAAGAATAAACTTTGTGTGCAATATTTTTAATGAAGATAATGCTGAATTTCTTGAATGTTTCAGCATTGCTACGCTGAAATGATGAGGGGAGGAAACTTTCCTGGCCATAATTTGGACATCCTCCCAACATTCATTTGGTAGGACGAAGTAAAAGCAAGGAAAAAAATCGTAAAATTAATGAGCTGTGAAAAACATCTGTAAAAGTGATAATTTCTACAAGGCAAAAATAAAAAAAAGAATTGTCAATTTTATCGTCTACTTGCTTATATCAGTATTGTTGTACATTCAATTTTAGTCCTTCAAATCATTGGATGTCATAAAGATATGAAGTTTTCCTCACTTTTAACAAAACTTCACATTGGGTGTATTTTTGTTTTTTCTGCCTTTTCTTTACGTAAGCATTGTATAAAAAGTAATGGCTTGTGATTATAAGGCTCTTGTTAGGTGTTACAAAAATAAGAGCGGGATTGGATTTGATGGTAACTGTATAATCAGAAGATTGTGAAATGTTGTGCATCCACTCACCGCTAATTACATTGCAAATGACACGCACAGACGCGCGCGGATCATCTTGCTGTGGGGAGATAGTAACCCTGGAGCGAAATTTTACCCTTGAACCTGTGTTGCCAATTTTAAGAATTCCGGAATTCGGTCAGGACATTATTGACAACAGGAGCAACTGGACTCTCCGTAACTTAGCGCTCTAGCGCGATGTGTTCTCTTTGGCAGAAGATCGGCAGATGTATTAGGTGCAAACGCCACGCTTGATTGATCCCAACCGCGTCACTTCCGAAGTACAATGTTTATAGCCTACACTTTAGTATAGAATTTTGGATACTTTTATTTATTTATTGTTTCAAAACGCATTCACGTAGATCATTGATATAATCCTTAAGAAAACAAATCAATTAATACTTGATGGTTTTAAAATGTATGGAACCTTTCTAAATACCATAAAATAAGTTTCACTGGCTCCATCTTTTGTAGTCAAAAGTTAGAGTTTGAAGATTACGGAATAAAAATAGAATGAATGAAAACCACCTATTTATTCGTTTCAGTGTTTGATGTAATATATTAGTACCTTGTTTCTAAACAAGTATTACAAGATGGAAATAAGCGAATCACAACATATTGATTACTGCTATCTTAGACCAATGGCTAATACTACTACAATGTGTAAATTAAGTTACTTTAAAGAAAGCAAAATTCACAATGCTTTTCTATTACCTATTAAAATAGTATCAATAAATCTCGTTCGGGGAATTCGTTGTGTTATTTGTTGAGGAAAGTACCTAACGATCGTTTCATTAGGCCTTCTGCTAATATTAAAAATCACTGATCATATTTGCAGAAGGCCAAACTAGACAATAGAGTTCTTGTTAAGTAAAGAATACAAATTATTGAAAGAGATTTGTTGATAGAAAAATCGCAGGATACGTCACGAGAGGCATAACAAGCGTTTAGAAGAGCATCTTCTTTCTAATAATATTTTTATATATAAAAAAATAGACTATTCTGTTCAGGTACTTCGGTATTTTGTGTGAAAATATCAGAAAAGGAAGTTTAAACCCAATAAAAGCAACAAAACTGAGCTTCCCTTTTCAATCGTTTGTATCCTGACGCATATGTGACCTGGTGTTTCAGTATTGTGATTTGGGTTGCATATGAACACGGCGATATACTTAGACCGTGTCCAAAAGAGCAATTATGCACTTCGAGTTTCCCTACTAGAAATACGTACTTATTAGTGCATACTTCCAGTCCGTTCTTCGTTAAATGGGCTTTTGATGCATACTTGACCGCAGCGCCAATCGCGGATAAAATAAGAAAATGTTTAGCCTGGATATTATTGCAGGGCTAAATTATTAATATTTGTTTACAAACAGCACTAAAAATTATAAAATGTCCTTTAAATGTTTGTTAAAGAAGAAAGGTCATTATAATGACAAGAAAATGTGTGCTCCTCTTAAAAATAATATTATTAATTAACGTCGCATTAACTTATCATGTGGGTATGCCATGCCCATTGATGCTTCTCTGCATTTTCGGTCCTCATGGAAGGATGTTAAAGTTGAAAGAGTTTGAAGTGGCATTATGTTAATAAATGACACTTTATATCAATACTTGCTTCGTAAACCTAGAAGTTGCGTACACAATACACATTTAGGACCATGACTATATTCTTTAAATAGCGTGTACAGTATATTTGCATTCAAAAGTATACCTAAATAGAATTTTGAATATAGATTGAAATGATTGCAAAGATCATGTTGGTAAACAATCAGATGTTTTCGATAAATTCTTGTGAAAATTATAAATACCAACACTTGTGTTCAAATATTATGTATGAGCAAAAATATAATGGCTTTCTTCTGTGTGACTACGGTATGATAACTTCCAATTTTACGTACAAATTTAGCTCAATTATTTTTCGGGACATGGGTAAAACAAACATATTTTTTTATTACAAAATTCTAATAGATTTCACTGTGTCCTTACACTTTAAGGGACTACTTGAGAGTTTCATGTCACGAACGGATCAGTTGTACACACTTTTAACAGTTTACGCCATTGGAACGAATGTTGAATTTATTCTTCAAGGGATAAGGGAATCATTTTGATGTTCTAGTCTCTTTGTATTAATGTGGTGACTCGCCGTTGACGAGCAAATAAAATTACATTAAATTAATTGCTGCTATGCTGTTAAGAACAAAATAAAGTCAGCTGTCAGGAATAATCAATTTTACCAATTAGTTATTTTTTGTTTATTTTTACCCTTGCACAATATTTAAGCACAGGGCGTTATGATTCATAGAGAATTTCTACACGGACACGGAATCTAGACTAATTGAATGTTAATTTGAGTAATTCTTTATATTAGCTATTTATGTTTTATTGTGTTGAATATGGTTCAAACGTTGTTACTTTCCTAATTTCGTGTGTGGAAAATGGAAAATGTGTGTAAAATTTAGGAATGACGTGCATACAGAGACACATTACGTAAGGGCAGGTGTCGCACTCATATTCCTCGATTGACTATCCACCATATTATGTATTCTGCGTATCCAAAATAAGGAAAGAAACAGCATTCAAAATACATTCAACACTATGTAACGTAAGTAACTTATACAGAGAATTATCGTGATATGTTGCCTTAGGTTACTGCCAATTTGCGAACTACATGCAGAAGTTGTAATCACGATATTTTAAGATGCTGGACTTATATTGAGTTGCCTTACTATGTAAGCCTACTAACTAATTTATCATATCACATCATGCCTTCAATCAGATTTTAATTCTTCCTTGTACTGGGCACCTTGGGAAGGTAAAAACGGTAGAGCGTGGGACTGACCACCCCAGCTCACTTTGTAGCGTAGGTCAAGAAAATGTGGAACGCTACCTCCACATCCCCCATGCGCCGTTGACGGCGTGTGCATATCGTACAGGGTATAGTTTTACCTTACTAATTCATTTCGATTTCATAATATACCAATAGGACAATCTTCGTATTCTAAAACAATCTAAAATTGCAATCACAAATTAAAACGTGAATTAAACATGAGATAAATCTACCTCCCAGATTTAACACAGTAATAAAAAGTACATTATTCTACAAGGGTATAAAATATGCGTTACAGCTTTTCATACATTCACCTTCCACTTTTAAGCAGCAGCTTCCAATACAATTCGTTCACGGTAATGTAATTTTGCTGAACATAACACTATAATCAACATTCATAATTTTACCTTCAAATGTAGTAGTTCTAGTCAGTATAAATTATTCTACTTGCACGGTGTGACATCATAAGTGTATAAGACCTTACACACAAGACTGCATCTTCGCGCACTACGAACTACGTACTCATACACTAGCAAAATTGGCATTTTTGGACTAAACTTGTGACGTCACTTCGTGTAAAGTATACATTTGAAGTACGTACTATGTAGCTTTTGGACACGGCGTTAATTTCTGATGAAGCAGAACAAGTACTTAAATGTATGACGAAATTTTCTGATTATACAAACAAATTGCTTGGAAGAAAATTTCCTTTTATAACCATGGAGACTGCTATCACTTGCATCTGGCCTAGGGTCAACGGCAACAATCAAGGACCAACTGCTCACGTGTTTCATTCTCCATAAAGTTCCCATCCAAGTCTCACCTAACGCATTGCGCAACGATAATTAGATTGAAGTATGGGGTCTTAAATTCAATTGAAATGGATCGAAGTTATTGACAAAAGATGGCTCTAACTAAGCATACATTGAATTACTTTTGTTAATATTAAACTTCAATTTCTGCATGAATTTTGTTTAACAAAATTTTAATACAAACATAGTTGTAATGTATATTGACTATATTAAATCCACAACTTAAATACATCGCTTAATTTTCTATTAAATTCAAAACGATTCTTTGTAACAGAAAAGATTCTACAATCTCTTATTATGGCAGAGAAGTAATAATTTTCACTTAAATTAATGCTTTACAAGTATAGTGGAAAACAAAACTTTTATTCTTACTCAATAACTTATTTTTTAGCTGCATTAGTGAAATCTCTGTAATCTAGTTAAAGCGGTTCTGTGTAAAACAAGAAATATCCAATTTAGTCTGGGTTGCGAGTTAACTCTAATTCTGATTTCCGATTGAGAATCGATTTATAGCGTTGTCACTTGGAATTGAGATCAGTCACTTTTTGATTAAAAGGAGACAAACTGAACCATTAATTTACCTGAAGCACTAATGCATAGAAGAGTTCACACATTCTTTTATCATATATAGAAATATTTGCAATTTTTATTCGTCAATTTGGAAATCAGAATGAATTCAAAATATTTTTCTTTTCGAATCGGTCCTACCTCAATTCATAATGCGTTTGTTTCGCCTTCAGAAAATTGAAAGTTGGAATTAGTAGCGTTCGTGAATTTTCCTATTTCCGTCGGTTGTATTTACGATCATTCCTTGAATAACACCAGATCTTATTTCTTGCCAGACCTTTCCCTATTTTTCAATGTTGTACTTGGTGATGACTAAATGTGCTGTGAATTGTTTTTGAAGCGTCATAAACAAATAATATTAAGATATAATTTGTTGTCACGGTTGAATACAAAAATATGTTCCATTCTATTCCAATAAGTTTTAATTCGATTTCCTAACCAAAACCCTGCTCGTTTAAACAATAAGTTACCAATTGTAATCACCAAACAAGTTTTAGATTGTATTGAATAAATCCTGCGCTGGGAACAGTTTGTACCATCATGGAAACAGAACAAACCTTACAAAACAACCATTTTAAAAAAAGAACGCCAGTTGTAAAAAATAAACGAAAAAAGCTCGTCTTAACCACAGGATCTGATGTCGCTTAGGCAATATTTTTTGTGGTTGTATGCTTCACGATTCCTGATTTTAGTTAAAGACGCCTGGTTCTTATTCAAATTCAATTAAAATTTAGATATCTCATTTGTAAAACTAATATTTACTCTGTGCAAGAAGTAAGAATCATTATCTCCAGTTTCATAAAAAGTTTCTTTTTTCTTAAATTAAAGAAAGAAATTGCCTTTCTTCACTACATTTACATTAACGGAACAAAAACCAAGGGAAAACGAGAGCAGATAGACTGTTTGCACGCGTGTGCGAGGGAGGCTCACTGGACACAGGAAAGACGCGTTTCCTCTTTCTGAGAGAAGGTTTCTGAGAGAATCCCACCTCAGCTGAAAACTTTCTATACAGAAAGTAACATGTCTGTTCTGGAAAGTAGCCCATGTCAAGTAATTGTCTAAATGGCGGACTTAAACTATTTACTCAAACAACGTGGTTCCTGGAAGCTTTGAAACTTTTGTTAAGATAATATTTCTTTGAATGACTTGAATGACATTCACGTGTTACATTGCTCGTGTCTTCCTCATAACATGTTAAATTCCTCATAACACATATTTGAGTTAATTTAAAATTCGTTATTTATTATTAGTAGTACTATTATTAGGAGCGTTAGCAAATTGGGTACAAATATGAAACTTTGCACAAGGGCATATAAAATGTAGATCAGAGTATAATGTAATTTATATCGGTCTAGCGAAAACCTACGACAGTGTTTATCATGAAATATTAAGAATTAAATTCGACATTCTAGGTTAGATTTATTAAATGTTTCAACAGTTACTTGATAAATATAACATTCAAGTTGAAAATAGGTAATGTACATTCTGATTTCTCAATCATAAATAATGGAATACCACAAGGATCGCTATTTAGAGCACTGTTATTTGATATCTTTATAGATTAATTATGCTTGCTAATGCAAAATTCAATGTTATTATTATATACTAATGATATAAAAACATTCAGAAAGATAAACAACAAGGATAATAATTCATTATTTCGAAACGATATAAATATTGTTAACTTATTGTGTAAAAAATATAATGAAAATTAACACAGATAAAACGTTATTTATCAGCTTCACAAATAAAACTCAATATTATACGAGGAAATGTAACAGATTATGTAAATATATTGTAGTTATAGTCAGAGATATGAGGGACTTTGGTGTTATGTATGATTAAAAATGTAATTTTATCAAACACATAACAAAAAGTATTTCCGAGGCCAGAAAGGAGATAGGTTTTACATTTTCTCAATGGAGAGGATTTTGTAAAGTTGGCACATATAATGAATGTTCACAGTCTGAAATTTTCTATACAAAATTGTACAACAACTTAGAGCCTACTCATTCCTTTTTAAATAGTGCTATGTTTAATACTTAACCTGTCATATTTTTAACAAGATTACCATTATTGGTGCGAGCTTTTTAACCTTGAGCTACAACAAAGAAGATATTACATTAAAACATAGTTTATGCGTACGGTTTTGAATAAGTAATTACAATCACTATACGTTCTGGAGAAACCCTATTGGATTATGCCTTTGTACAATACGAGTAAAGAATCATGCTTGAGAACTACAGAGGAGCACGACTATATTCTTAGATGATCACTTTGTTTTGGGATAAGCTGAAGATATATATTAAAATAGAATCTAAGACACTTACGATTTGAACCGCAGACCGCAAGAGATAAACAAATATTTCAGAATTTACGACACATTGGTGTGAGTGAATTTCTGACTATTAATGATAGTTTAGAAAAATGTCAGCAATGTTCGCATGCTACGTTAAACTTATGACCACATTAGAAACTGGTACATTTTGTTTTGCATTGAGACTAACTCTCTCCCACATTGTCATTTTGATCCGACTCAAAGCTGAGTCAAGCTTACTTTGAGATGTAGGACAAGTTGATTCAAGTTTAAGTATTAAACAAGATTGAATCACGAAGTCTAGTTTACTAGAATCAAGATTGAAATAGCCTTGACAGGAAAAGAAAGAAAAACAGCGTACTTCTTTAAAAAATTCAAACTTTACGCTGGGTTGGAAACTATCTGAGGGTGTGCACACCAATCCGATCCTGTAGTCACCATACCATACTCCCTAGCTTGCTTCCCAAGCTCTATTTTTACTTTGTTGATTAGGTTGAAAGATATGCCTTTGGTAAAAGGGTGGGACTTACGGCGAAACAGTCCTGGCATGAGAGGGCAATTCACTGCACTGATATTAGAGCAGAAGTGCAGTGAAACAAACTTCAAACAAATTTCAAGTTTGACAATCTTCCTCACATAACTGCTTATTCCAACAATGTTGTATTAAGTTTGTTATAACAATCAAGCCAATAATCTTGTTCCAATAACCTTGTTTCACTCTTCTTCATTAAGTTCAATACAATATGAAGTTTGGAAAGCTAAAAGCAAGTGACTGACAACCTTGTTGCTAGGTGGTATGCTATTTGGGATGGTTTAGGGAAATCACAACTTTATCGCCGAAGTAACAACAGACCTTCGTCATTGGATTCTATTCTAGACAAAATGAAGTCAAATTTGGTCACGTTCGACTGTATCCTGAAATATTCTCTCCAATATTGTTCTCCCAACGACTTTCCGGTCTTTTCAATGGCTTCTTTCCCTCCTGCTCCTCAACTACATTGGAGTCGATTTTCATTCATCCATCATCCGAAGTAGAGTATATAGTTTGCCTACACACAAAAAAATGGTTAGTCAAAAATGAGTACATGCATTTAATCAGACCCGTTTTAGTAAAACAGCTAGTTGTAATTCACTACTTGCGTATAGTCTCACCTAATCAAACATGAATAATGCATCCAGTTACAAGTATTGCAGGCTCTGTATTTTCTTTAATTGATGCGGTTTGACATTTCAAGTAGCACAGAATTTGCTTTGTATCTGAAAGACAGATTCTTTTATTGTGGTACAAAGTAAATATACAGTACAGGGTAAGTCAAAATGATGGACCCGATTTCATAAATTTATTTTGTGAAATATAATGAACATATCTTAATGTGAGCTACGCGCAAGGAAAGGCAAAAGTTCAAAGTTTAGTTGAGTTTAGTTTATGTCCCGCGTGGTTGCATTGTCTACCGCTACGCGGCGCTGGAAGCACTTAATGAAAATGGCGCTGACTGGAGAGCAGAAATCGTTCTGTGTGCTGGATTACCATGTAAACAACTCTGTGATGAGTGTTCAACGGCATTTCCGTACCAAGTATGGCAGAGACCCACCTACTGGAAAAACCATTCGTACGTGGTATGAAAAATTCAGAGATACGGGCTGCATCTGTAAGCGAAAATCGACTGGCCGTCCTTCAGCTGAGGAAGAGACAGTGGAACGTGTTCGCGCCAGTTTTGTGCGGAGTCCACAGAAGTCTACCTACCGGGCAGCGAGGGAACTTGAAATGCCATAGAAAACTGTATGGCGAATTCTGCGGAAACGTTTACAAATGAAATGCCATCGCTTGCAACTGCTACAAGCCTTAAGAGACACTGATTATGCTGCTCGAGTGTCTTTCTGTGCTGATTTTCTCACGTTAATGGAAGAGGATGGGTTCGCCGAAAGGTTACGTTACAGTGATGAAGCGGTGTTTCACCTTTCTGGGAATGTGAATAGACACAACGTAAGGATCTGGGGAACTGATAATCCCCACGCAGTTGTGGAACACCAACGTGATTCACCCAAGGTGAATGTGTTTTGTGCCATTTCCCCTGAAAAGATTTATGGGCCCTTTTTCTTCCTTGAACCTACTGTGACAGGACATGTTTTTCTTGATATGCTGCAACAATGGCTCCTTCCACAGCTCGAAGAGGATAGTGCAGATTTCATTCTTCAATTGGATGGTGCCCCATCCGCATTACCATGGCAGCGTTCGGGATCATCTCAATGAGGCATTGCCACAGCGCTGGATAGGCTGTGCATCTCAGGAGGATCGAGTTCTCATTCGTTGGCCACCTCGTTTCCTCGATCTGACCCAGTGTGATTTCTTTTGTGGGGTTTCATAAAGGATCGTGTTTACGTACCACCACTTCCAACAACATTGGGTGACCTTCGCGCCCCCATTGCAGAGATTGACCGTGACACACTACACAAGGTTTGGCAGGAGATAGACTATCGGCTTGATGTGTGTCGTGTTACGCGAGGTGTTCACATAGAGCACTTGTGATGTGACTGAAAAAAACTTTGAGAGTTACCCTTCTTACCACATGTATTACATTCAGATATGTTCATTATATTTTACAAAATAAATTTATGAAATCGGGTACATCATTTTGACTTACCCTGTATTTTGTTTCTGAACGAGGAAGTAATTTTACGCGCTTGCATAACGAACAAACCATGGCGGTTTGTTCTTTTTAATGGATGCGACTTCAAATTTGAACCAAACAAAAACTTCGGAAAAAAAGCAAAATATAAAAAAAATAAAATTACTAATCTCGTTCTATATAATGAGTTATTGATGATAATTTTGATGATGATGATGACGATCAATATAATAATATTAATATTCAAATGTGTGAAGATATTAGCGCATGTTTCTATTATGTTATGCGGTTTAATTATCTGTTAATATTTGTGATCAACAGATGGCAAAACATTTTTTAAAAATTCTTAGACAATGGGAGTTTATTATTTTGATATAATCGGTATATACTTTGCCACATTAAACGTAGGATTGTTGTTTATACACTTACATCAAACACTCTAAAGAAATTGCTTGAAGAAATATAGAAGAAAATGGCACAATAATTTGTATTCCAGCGTATAATAATGTAAGTTACTTTTATAAGTGGTAGAAAAGTAATTCAAACAACACTTCAGTCGTTAGGAACTGGCCGTTCTAGATCAGGCACAGCTACGAAATGGAGATTGTATATTCATATAATAGTATTACTGCTAAATGTTAGGCATTACTACAAAAGACAAAAAATGCATGTTTGACGAAATCTTACTCAATATTAATTATTATTCCCAGTCGTTTTGCTTACATTACAAGTCATAGTTGAATAATTATTCGCACTCAGAACTGAACATATATTGAATATTGATTTAGTGAAATAAACTGACTTCATGACCTTCTAAAAACTGACAAAAGTTAAACCAGTGGGTGATTTATTCAAAAATGACTAAATTTTTCTCGATTTCGACTAACCATATTTCTGTGTGTATTTTACACTCATGGCTTCTTTTTTTATTTTTATAATAACGCTTTAGTTGATACATTTATTTATTTATTTATTTACAGAAGGATTCAGATACAGCACAATTTGCCATTTTACACTGAAAACATTAACAGTAAACATAACACAACAATAGAAGAACGGCAAAACAAAAAAGAAAAAAAGTTACAGAGATAGTCTGTTTATACATATTCTAAAAGTTGATTCATTAACAAATATGTAAACGTTATCAGGAAGAAGATTGTACGTGCTGATAATTCTATTCAAGAGGGACCTTTGTACAACATTTACCCTCACTGTTTGCGAGTAGAAAAGATCACTTGAGCGTGTTGTTCTGCAGGGTATACCAAAGTTTATATCACCAAGCAGCTTTTCACAAGAAACATGACCATTGACAAGTTTGTGCAGAAATATAAGGTCTGAAATTTTGTTTCTTGCTTGCGGTGGTTTGATATTCAGACATTTTAGTATATCATTTTTTGGAAGTGTGCGGAGATGAGGTACTCTGTAGGATACGACGGCAAGAAAAAAAAATATTACGGAGTTTAATTTATTTAAATGAGTAGGGCAGGCCATTGACCAAATAGGGGAACAGTATTCAATAGTGGGGGCAACGTATGATTTATAGAACAAACTTAGGGAATGAGGATTTTTAATGTAAGTGAAGCGGTAAAGAAGACCCAGTTTTCTCATAGCAGTACGAGATATGATATTAATGTGTTCAGCAAAAGTAAGTTTACTGTCAATAATAACGCCAAGATCTCTGAAGGAGGGAACTGAGTTTATGTTACTATTTCCAATTTTGTAGGCGTAGTTGATAGGTTCCTTTCTTAGCGAAATCGTAAGAGAAGCACATTTTTCAAGGTTTAGGTTTAGTTTCCAAGACGCACACCAGTTGAGGAGGCTAGAAGCATCATTTTGAAGAGTAAGAGCATCATTTCCAGAACGAATTTGCCTGTAGAGCTTGCAATCATCAGCGAATAGAAGAATATTGGTCAGACTATTTGCAAATAAAGAAGGCAGATCATCTATATATAATAGGAACAGTAGTGGGCCCAGGACACTGCCTTGAGGGACACCAGAAGATAAGGGAATAAAGTCCGAAATGGAGCCTGTGAGTTTGACTCGTTGTGACCTATGACTGAGATAGTTTTTAAGAAGTGAAAATAATTTACCATGTATATTGAATCTTGAACTTAGTTTGTATATAAAAAGATCATGCGGAAGGGAATCGAAAGCCTTAGACAGATCCAAGTACAATATATCAAGCTGAGAATTTTCCGATATGCTATTTATAGCATCAGTCAGAAGGACAGATAAATTTGTGAGACAAGATTTCCCTGGTATGAAACCGTGTTGTGAGGAGTTTAGAAATGGAGCTACAAATTTAGATATTCTGTTTTTAATTATTTTTTCACATATAATTGAGAGAGGAGATAACAGAGAAATAGGTCGATAGGAGGACACATCATGTTTGCCTTTTCCAGGCTTATGAACTGGAGTGATATTAGCTTTTTTCCAGTTTGCGGGAAACACGCCTTCTTTAAAATATCTATTCAATAATACCGAAAGAAGTTGAGAAAGAGAACTGGCAACACTGCGCAAAAAGTTTGTATAAATGTTATCTGGGCCAAGGGCACGATTTCGAGGTAAAGAGGAAAGCAGGGAGAACACTTCACTTGGAGTGGTACTGATAGAAGCCAATGACTCAGAGGAGAATGGTGGGAAGGGAGTGGGGGGAGGGGAGGAGAGGGATGTAACAAAACTACTGGCGAAGAACTCGTTAAACACGAAGAACTGGCCCTGTCTTTTTTATTTACATTTGCATTATTAAAGGTCAGCTCAGTTGGTATGCGTGAATTATTTCTACGGTTGTTTATTAGAGACCAAAAACGCTTCGGATTGTTATTTGTATCAAGAGTGATTTTGTCTATGTACTCTTCATATTTTTGTTTCATGAAATACTTACTAAGGCTTCTAATGTCTGAAAAGTGTTTATAGGTTTTTTCACTGGGAAAGTCTTTCCATAGTTTCCAAGCACACTTTTTATTTCGAAGAATACACTTTAGATCTTCATCAAACCAGGGGGGAAATTTAGAAGATAGTTTCTTACGAAAAGGTACGAAATCTTGAATTGTAGCCTGTATGACGTCAGTCATTAAGTTCGCTGCATCGTCCACTGAGCCTGAGGCAAGTAAACACCATGGGAACACGTGAAGGGCTTGGCGAATTTCATTCCAGGGAGCCTTTTTCCATTGGGGAAGAGAGGATGCGGGTTCATGTTGACAAGTTTCACGTTTGGTGTGTTTGACATGTGGAAGTAAGACACTAAGACAATCATGATCTGATGGGAAAAGGTTCAATTTGGGAAACACAGCGACTGATTTATGGGTTGACACAACATAGTCTAGGTTGCTGTCACCTCTGGTAGGGTGCATGTTGTGTTGTGCCAGCCCTAGGGCATGTAAAAGATTGTCCAAAAACCAAGAGTCATTGTTTAAGTTTTTACAGTGTGGGGCTCCACTTGTGGGAGAGAACCAGTCAATTGAGAGGTTGAAGTCACCAAAAAGCGTTGCACTGCAGTCCGCCATAGCAGCTATTATAGAGTCACGGCATGCTTCAAGTATGTACGAAGGAGAATATTTGTGCTGTCTATAAAAGCAACCTAAAAGCTCTTTTGGTGCATTTGGAATGTTTATTTCTACCCATAAAATTTCACAGTTATTTCTTTGTAGGTCAATACGTTCTTTACTTTTCAGTTTAGAGTTAACACATATCATTACACCACCGCCACGTGATCCACGATCCCGACGGTACACAGAAAAGTTTTTGGAGAAAGGCAGTTCATGATCAAGTATATCAGCTGTCATCCAAGTTTCTGAAAACACTAGACAATCATTTCACAGTCAGACAGTTTGTTCTTGATAGAATATATATTGGAAGGCCATTATTCACGTCGGGACCTGGATTTAATTGTATATCACCACTGAGGAGGACCATCAACAGTAGGTGGTGCCATCTGCTAACAGATTTCTTACCTGAGGTTCGCTCTAGTTCTGGATTATGCAGTCGTCTCCGTTCTTTCTTCATGTCTTCGCCTGTATACACTTTCTCAACCTTATTTTCTAACATTCGCATTTTATGTTCATCTTCCAGCAACTCTAGGTCGTACTGCAACTCTAGGAACTATAAAGTATTTTGCATCGAAATAGAATTCGAGAGTAATTTCTTTCTAAATGGAAGAAATGAAGTGATGTGTACAATACGGTCGGAAATTAACATTGCTCTCGATTTTACGGATAGTTAACGCTGTCTGGAAACATTGTTTTTTAAAGCTGGTTGGCAACACTCTCCTGTCCGGAAGCGTGGTAGAGGTAGTCGGAGGAGGGTGTCCCAATTGATTCAGACATTGTTTCTGTTGGAGTGTTGGGAATATATAATAGGGAGATGTTTAAAATCATGTGCACTTGATTCCAGAATGCACTTTATATTGAGTATTTTTTTCCGTGCTGTAGAAATGCGTATGCACTAGGAAATATTATGACTATAATTAACGGATTTATCACTAATGTTTAACTACCATTGCAAATGTTGATTTCAGTATACGCAAGAATAAAATTTAACATCTAATGAAGGTGGAAAGTTTATTAGAGTTTATTTTCATTATAATTGGTCAACATTCTTCTCGCATTTGTTTCACTCCCGCTTATTACAGAAAATACCGTTCTCGTATGCAACCCGCATTGTACCGATGTGATTGTGAGTTCTCGATAATTCAGGATGAAACGAACTAGCTGCGCTGTCTTGTCATTCGGAGAAGAGATTTAACGTCGATAAACTTTATTTTACATAGGACATTTTAGTAACTACGGACTTTCGGTCCGCCACGATAATATGAATGCAAAGAATTATAAAATCAACGTACATCCATGGTCCAGGCGGGATTCGGATTCGAAACCTCATGAAAGGCGATCCAGTGTCATATACCTCACGATTACCGAGTTTGACTGAATGGAAGCGTGTCCATGAGATTGACTTGTAAACCAGAAATATTACTTTTTCTGAGGTTAAATTTTCTTTGTAACGTTATGTATAACATCATGAAATATCGTTGCGATTATTCTCACATATGCTATTATTCTCACGGATATTATTGAAGAAAATCAGATTGTATAAGGTTATCTCTGACATCTCATAAAGATAACCAAAGCATAAAATTTTAGTACCATTTTGGTGTTCGTGACATTCTATGCTTAAAAGTTTAAATGTGCATTTCTTTTTAGATTTTTCGTTTCGTAAGTAACTTCGTGTGTACAATTGCGTCACTATTTTAAACTAAACGCCAGTTGTTGATTATAATTTTGTACTGTAATTGTTTCAGTGTATTTCGTTCATTTAGTTATTAAACGAACTACTACAAAAAGGACTGGGCAAGTAGAACAGCTGTATGCTGTCTCTCTCCTGTTATAAATTGCCTTTAATTCTATTCTATTACATATCTTGTGTCCTCTCTTCATTCCTGTCATGGCGTCTTTCCTTGCTTTCACAAAAACGTCGATAGACTATTAATTCCTCAAGTCTTACTCTTCTATTTATGTCCCTTTTTTGGTCATATTACTACTAGCAATTTTGTTTCTGAATTCATCTTCAAACGTTAAAACTTTGGTAAACTTTATTTTATATGGGCCAGTCTAGTAACTGCTCACTTCGGCCTGTCACGAATAACCGTCTCGTTTGAGTTAAAAGACACAAATTCTCCTGCCTGGACTCGAACCCGGAACCTTCGAGTCGTTGACCTAACGCCTTAGATCGCACTGCTACTCGGCCGGCACAAATATTGTATTTTAGAAGAAATTAATAAATTTCTTTCTCAGCTGAGCCGCCGGTTAAACCAATTGCTGATTGAACCGAGTCCCATTAAAAGGGCGTATATTTTATTTGTACTTTAGTTATTTGGGTCGTTACAAAATCCAAAACTTAAATCAGTATTACTGATTAAGCAAGAATCTATTTCCAGATATTTATCACAACCAACAAAAATAGTATTAATATTCAAAATGTATCAAATATATTGCTTGCTATAATTTTACTATTTTTTCAAATTGTATTAAAAACAGATTCAACACAGCCGTATTCCTAGATGTAAAATTATATTATTTTTAATTATTAAAGGATGTTTACATTTCACATAATTATATAATACCAGAAAAAAAACGAAGAGGACTAATATTATATTACAAAGGAGGAAAACTCCATTATATTTAAAATTTAGGAAATGTTTCCATATTATGCGATATTATGTAAATTAGTATAGAAATAAATGTTATTTGCACTAGCAAGAAGCGTTCTTTATTATATCCCTTGCAAGTTAATAAAGTATTTTTTGGATGTTCCATAACCTGACTGTGATCCACTAGTGTTCTTTCCTATATATCATAAAGTTTCCGTGCGTGGCAGCCATCTAGTAAACTTAATGTAAAATACTAAATTTTAACTACCCACACAGTATACGGCACTGTAATTGTTCTCTACGATCATGATTTGTCCGTTATTAATACTTACAAATGGCAAATATTTATGTTCGAAATACAGCACACAAACTAAGATGAGGCAAACGTTCCCATAAACGATTCAGATCAAGGTATTCGACTATCTACTGTAACAGGAGTGTATATTTGGAAAATGGAAGAATAATAATTTTTGTTCATTTCGTGTATTGTAAAAAAAATAGACGGAATATTCGCCTATGCCCGAGATGAGCCGCGCAGGATCAGAGATGCTTAATGTTAAATCATAGTGACCTCAATCTCCTATTGTTAAAACAATATGTAAATTTAGTAAGTGACAGATAGTCTTTGGTATGCTTAAGAACCTTGGCTGCAGCAGGGCCTACGATTTAACAACATTAGTCAAAGAGAAGCAAGGACAATTAAAAATTTCACCCGAAAAGGGCACACGAGTGTGAGTGTGAATTTAAGAATAAATACAGAGACATATTGACAGAGAAAATGCGTCATACATCCTTAGACATTGAAAATATTCAAGGTAAATTATGTTATTGAAAGTGTTCCTGAAATTCCTTGATTCCCATCTCACACAAGTGGTCGGTGTGAGAAGACCATGTCATACTCCTTCCCAAATTTCATTCCTTATTATTGATTCATACACCCTTCTTTCCTGAGAAATTAAATAATTCAGTTTTTAACATTCCTAAATTAACAATCACTAGACAGATTCATCTTGGACAGACAGTCAAGGTGAAATCAGTACTTTCAAGAAATAATAAAACTGAGGTTCTCCCTTCCTCTAGACAGCAGTTACTGTTGTTAATTCTTCGAGTTCGCTACTAATATTGTAGCTCCGTCATATTGGCTACACCATCTACTAGACAAGTCTTTGATTACAACTTGACCTTGGGCAGTTGCCATCTTCAGAGACTTTACCTTTTATTACACATTTTTAAGTGTGAAGACGAACTTTAAAAAACTTCTAAGTGTCATCAGTGTCTTCAATATCAACGCTGCTATAATTAACTTTTACTGACTTGTGGTGTGCTTCTGTGCCAACATCTATCTATCTCCATCTTCGTTAGTAAACAACGTCATCCAAAATCAAACTGTAGCCAGGTGAGTTGAAATATCTGAGTATTAACAGCTCTATTATATTTGGAATTTATTGTTGAGTTGAGATAACTTCACGAATTGTATTGGTTACTTAAATATTGTGTTCATTTAGAATCTCTGATCCCAGCGTCGAGTAACGGGTATATCAGGGTAATTTCGAAATAAATTGGTTTGTTTAAAATTAACTAAGTGCCTAGAAATTGCGTTACCATCTAGCCTACGTTACCCAAAAGAACCCACAAAAAAAATGTTTGTTTTTTTTCACTATAAACCCGTATATCAGTTTGTTTCAAAACGAAGTAGATCTACATGCGTCCGTTCATTTCTACCAAATTTTGATTACGTGTTCCTTGGGTTCAGGTACAAGAGCTGTAAGTATTTAAAATCACCTAAACTGAGTGTTCTGTCATTTAATTAATTAAAACTGTAAATAATAAATACCTTGTTTCCATATTTAAGTCAAAACAAAAAACATAAATAAATAAATAATTTAGATTCTTAAATTTAAATTTGGATTGTTCTAAACAAAATTATTTAGATATTTTAAAATTATAATTAATCATTTAAGCATTGTGGTAATATTTTGCAGAAGCATTAGTAATAACTGTAGTATTGGTAGTAGTAGTAGTAAGATTATTAGTATTGTCAACCTATTGTACTCACCTGTGATTTCATTCTGATTGTGGTGACTCAGTCTTAATCTGCTTAAAAGTAGAGGGACGAAATCCGTGCAGAAGCATCTTCCAAGAATTAGTATGAAGAATGTTATGTATGACCAATTACTTCATTGTAGGTGCTATCTCGGCATTCGTCTAGTATTTGTTTTAAATCTCACGGAGAACGTTCCATAAGAGCTCGACCTTGCAGTGGTTATCCGAATTAATACCCTGCATGTACAGATTTGATCAAATTTTTATTTTACCTGTACATGCTTGTTAGAATATATTTTACCACCATTACAATTTAAGTCGAAAAGGACTAAACTAATGTCAACATTGTACATTAAAAATTCAGTTTTACATTGTATTTAACTTTGGCTCGAATGGTGTTCAGAATCACGGTTATTGTATTGAATATTATTGTAAACGTAAAGAAATAAATGGATCATTGCAGAAAGGGTACCTGTTACATTGATTTCTTTACGCGCATATGCCCTTTCTGGAATGGCCGATTAAATTTGTGATCTACCAATTATTAGATGTTACTCGTTAGATGGATCTGTTCAATACAAAAGTATTTTTTACCGTCATTAATGTGATAACAACTATCTATATTTGACGCAAAGTAGCAAATAATTAAACCTCAAACTAGATTAAACCTGCGAAGTTGGAGAATGTTGATTCCAAGATGTGAGTTATTGATAAATGTGCAGTCAACTAACACGCTCAATGTAAAAAAGCCAAAGTGTTTTATTTCTATTCAAAATTTTGCATTGTACACCAAAAATATTATTGTGATACGATAAATACCAAGTCATAGGTACTGTCATTTTTCTGTAAGAGATAATTTACGTCTCATAAAATATTATTTTAAAGTGTACCACGTATATTGTATTTCATATAGATTTAAATATGTGATTTTATTAATTTGAAAAGCTTACAGATATAATATTTGTAAACTAACATAAATGTCGCTATTAATTGATATAACGAACGTAAGTTCCATAGTGTCCTCAGAATTATATCACAGTTACCAACATTAATTTATTTTTTGTAATCTACTTATTACTTGGACAATTTACTTACAAGAATTAAGGACAAATGAGGAATTGGGACAAGGGATGTTGTGTCTCACCAGTTTTATAATGTACTCGAAGATCATATTTTTTAATGTGTTCTTTAGAACAGTGATGCCAAACCTTGCTTTGCCCACGAACCACATTAAAATTGAGCACGATCTTCAAGGGGTCTGTCATAAATAGCCTACAAATCGTACGCGTCGTTTAATTGCAGTTTTAAAACGCTAATAACGCAAACAAGAAAATATTTAACACATACATAATTATTGTTTGTAAAAAATAGCATGTGGACATTTTTTTTTGGTATGTACTTACAATTGATTATTGCGATATGTTATGGGCCGGAAACGCAAAAGCTGCTGGAAAGATCTGGCACGTAGACCGTAGGTTGGGCACGACTGGTCTAGAAACACTTTAATAGCATCTAAATTACAGCTGAAAATGCGTTTTCTTGCACAGAATAAGACATCAATAAATAATATGTTCCAAACGACAACAAATAATTATGAGAAACTTGGAATGTGGATAACTGGAAAGGGAATTAAGAGTATTATTGATGGGACTAAATAAAGTAAAATAAAAGTTTTAAGAGAGAAATAAACCAGGATGCCAATAGCAAACGTTTCGGAAACACTATGCTAAGGGTTAGGATAGCAGGAGAAAAGAAAAAAAAGGAATAGAGATGCTGAAGAACGATGGTCACCAAACATTACGATTTTTCTGTACTATTATACACAGCTATTTGCAGTGGGAAAACAAGCTAGGAGAGCAGAAATAAAAAACGCTATAAATCTGTGAGAAGATCGGTAGAAATAATATGTTGAATACAAAACCTAGGTAATGGGGAAGTGAAACGTAGGTGAGATAGTTTTCAATACTTTGAGCAAAGAATAATATAAAAAAGAAATGGTTATGAAATTAAAAATGCAAAGATGTTTGTTACTTCAGAATCTACGAGGGTTTGTCAATAGAATTAATTAAAATTGCATACTTTTAGAAGTAAAAGCCACAGAGCTTAACGTAAATATCTCAAAGAATCTTCCAAATCTGCAATATATGCTTTGATATGGTTTTCAGGGCCAATTTCATATTGATTGCTAAATCTGTAGTCGAGTGGAAAAGTTTAGCTCTTATTCCGAATTCAATAGGAGCTAAAATAGAGTCATTCGGATGGATAGTAGAACTGTATAGAGTTTGATGTACACATAGGAGTTCTCCTGAAGTTCTTTTTACATATCGTCGGATTAAAAGTGAAACACAGTAACAATGTTTGAAAACACAGGTTTTAGAAAACAAAGGAAATTGAAATTGTATTTTGCAGCTAAAACATAATACTGGAAAAATAAATGTGAAGATGATATTTGTATTTACACAATTTATCTATCAAATATATAAGATTATATCCA
Source organism: Lepisma saccharinum (assembly GCA_022664845.1). Classification (NCBI taxonomy): domain Eukaryota; kingdom Metazoa; phylum Arthropoda; class Insecta; order Zygentoma; family Lepismatidae; genus Lepisma; species Lepisma saccharinum. Next base: position 65,359 of record JAGDQP010000799.1, read on the forward strand.
TATTAGTTATGTATTGCTATGACTATTAATACCGCTGAAAACATCCAGAATAAATGAATTTCCTGACTTATTATTAAAAGCACAATTATGGACAATCAAGTCTTATTCACCAATCTAAAGAGGGCACATCTTAAGCTTAGAGAACTTCATTAACTAAAAATCTAATTTATTTATCTGCTATCTTTCACTTACTAGCCAAGGATATTAAATTCACTTCTGTTTAACTGTAAACAACCCAGGACACAGAAACGTGCAATGGGCAAGTACTCGTGAAACGCTTTGGAAGTCTATTGCTATAGGAGATATTTAACTAGTAGCGTAACTAGAATTCCGCTGTCCCCCTGTAAGGAATATTTTAGGGCGTTTTTTAATATTTTAACAAGATATTTCTGATATATTAGTAATAAACCCCTCTCAAATGTTCATTATGTATTTTATTTAGGGTTCTAATTAATTATAAATGCAGAGTGAATATCCAAAATAGGGTTTTATTACTAACATTTAAGAGCCGTTTTTTTCTAGACCCTAGCTAGTATTTTCTCCCACATACAACGTCAACAATTTTTTGACGTGTGTAAAAAACCATACATTAACTATGTAGGACAGAGTTTCCAAATTTCTAAAGTCTAGACGGCGTTAAAATTCCTATCCGGAAATAAAAAACCCTACACTTTACCAACTTTGAGGAAATTTAAATTAAACTTTGAGTCCACTTCTCGTGTAATATTTCCTGGCTTTGTTGTTAATTCATTTTGCACCTATTCTGACCACTTGCCCTGCCCCTTCCTTAACACGGGGACTCTAGGCTCGATAGTTATTTCTCTGCTTTTAACTTCTGTCATAGACGGTCTACAGTTACACGGGAATTCTCAAGAAGAATGGTGGAAGTCATGTGGATCTATCTTGCTCATAGTCGTACCCGGAGCTACCGAATCAAATAAAATTGACGTGCAAATACCTCCTTCTTTAAACTCTTTGGACCAGTGATAGGCTGTGGGTTGTAGCAGAGTGCTCTGCATCAACAATTGTTGTACTTCTCTCGGGGATGTAACCTCAAACAGAAATTCCTCAAATAACGTTTTCGTCTCTTTTTTAATCGATTTTCTGTTGCTACGCGGACGAGACACTTCATATGTATATGACAAATTGGTCAACAAACATGTCGCTACACGAAAGCTTAGAAAATATAATCTTTCTCTAATTTGTGTTCATAAGTTTAGCGATAAAATTACCTTCTGCCAGTCATGAATTTTCATCTTATTAAAACTCATTGTGCAAAATTTTCATAATACTTGCAAAAATTTAGTAATAAAAATAATATGTATTTTACTTTATTCTGTTAGTTCATTGAAATTATTAAAAATCAAAACCTACAGAAAACCCATTACCTAGAGATAGAAATAAGTTTAAATGCTAAATTAAATTGAATCAATACATCTAAATGAAGTTTAATGATTCACATAAAATTTCAATATATATGCATTATATTTATTTTAAGTGATATATATTCATTTCGTTGCAAGGTGAGGTCATTCAGTGAATTCAGTTCAGAGCATATAGGAAGAAGAAGTTAGATGCCAATATCTATCTATCTATCTATCTATCTATCTATCTATCTATCTATCTATCTATCTATCTATCT
>JAGDQP010000799.1:67100-87453 GCA_022664845.1 Lepisma saccharinum
ATATATATATATATAGCTACCATATCTGCACTTAGCTGCTATAACTATGAAAATTTCAGACAACCTGTCAGCATGTTAGGCACTAGGTAACAAACCTTAATGATTTCTCAGTACAATGTTTGCAGCCTTAACCAGCAGACTAATAAAACTAACTTTTTGTGACAAGGGAACTTCTCATGTTGGGTTGATAGGGTTTCCTGAGTGATTTTGGATCGCCTGTTAGAGTGGTAATAGCCATTATATTCATAATTATGTCAATTAACTCCTAAGTCATGTCAAATTTTTCACATGGCGTATATCTCAAAAGGAAGAAATTTGTAAGCCGTTACTTTACTGTTTACACCGCTCTGGCTTACACCCAATTTGAAAATTAGTAAATTATTAGATGTGGAACATGTAAAGTTTTGTCTCTTCTCAATCCAATTTCCGGAGCAACATTTCGAGAAGAAATCGAAAATCCTAACACATACTTTTATTATCAAATTTCAGCGATATCTGGCAACCCTCACAGTAATCAGAGATAAATACACCCTAAAGCAAAGTTTGATCACTGGATGCACGTATTCTGAATCTACGTTCTATTTCCTTTAAAACAAACTATAAACAAGGGTAATACGGTAAGTACTGGGTGTTCAGTGACGTGCAAGATAGTAGTATTTATATTTCATTTATTTCATAGACACGTTGACAATTTTAAACGCATTTCGAAACGGGTGTCCATGACGGCGTTAATCCGGAATTTGTCTAAAACACAAGTTTTATAAAAATGTAACCCTTGAACCTTAAGTCTTCCCTGGCATCTTGGGAAATAAAGTATGTAATGTTACAGGGTATCTAAAACGTCTCTGATCTTACTGATAATTAAATACAAATATGTTATGATATTCATTTGTCTTTAGTTCTTTCAGTTTGAGTTACTATCTGCAAGAGAACCAAAATTGATAACAAAGACATGTTTTTAATGTAGAGTCCAAACTGTACTCTGTGTCTGAGAGTATTATGGTTAAATGGTATGCTATTTATTGTAGTGAAAACAAAAAAAGAATTGTAATGAATAAACATACTAAAGCCCTCGAGATGAATAATGCGAGCTCAACTAGAGCAGATAATGTTTGGGTAAACTTCTCATGTAATGTCATGTTCGACAGATGACGCAATACAATAGTATTTACACTTCGTTGGTGATATAGTTTCAAAAGAGCTATAACCACGAAGATCAAGAAACTGTAAACCAACAAAAAGAAGCTCTTATATTAGAAAAGCTCGTTTCCTCTTCTGAACCTGGGCTTCACTACTAAAAATTTTAAGCTAACCCTCCAGTAAAGATTGCTAGTCTAAAAAGTATTACATTGATAAATTTTAATTTATGCCAAGTGCTTCATATATTTTTCTTTTCTTGTATACTCAAGACCTTATTACACTGAATACAAACTCTTCAAATGCGAAAGTATGAAAGAAAATACTTGGCTGAAATTTAATTATTTTGAAGACCTACGTAGGATGAAATGAGGGTTTTGAGACAGAAGTTGTGTAACCCACAATGTAAAATTGGTAAGAAAAAGTTTCAGGTCCATGGAAAATACAGTATTATTTCCATTAAAACACTTCAAGGCACATAGGGTGATATTTTGGCATATAAAGTGTTGCCCTTTACATGAATTTGTATGTAAAAAAAATCTAGAAAATGCATTTGTTGGTTACATAATTTCTTCACCAAGACCCTCAATATAAATTATATTCGTTTATAGCGGAGCCTTTCCTACTTTCACCTATGTACTAACATTCCATAGTTAGTTTGATATTCTCCAGAACATAAGTTTTATTTGGAAAGAACAAACTATACAAAATTCTCGTTTCTTACAAGGGTAATCCTAGTCAGTCAGTCAGTCAGAGTAAATGGCGGGTTTATTGGAACTAGAAGTATCGAGCAATTCTGCTCATGGCTTCCATTTGTGTTGTACTGGCGTGATGAGATTATGTATATGAAGTGTACAGGTCGCAACTGTCGCAGACATGTATGTGCACATGACGTGTAGAATTTTAAAAGTTTCTTTTATTAGTCCATAATGATGACGGAGGTAATATTTATCTTGTATTATGAAGGAGAAAGGAGATGTGGATGACCTCTGTGGCCGGTGAAGTTGAATCACGGAGAGATGATCGCTACTCCATTTGTAGTTTATTTCTTATTTGATATTTTCTTGGAAGTTTCAAACCGGAACAAGTTTAATTAGTGTTGAATTGTAAGATATTGGTTACAATTTCTAGAAGTGTAAATATTATCACGTTGGTATCCTTTGCTTCTTTTAGCTTGGAAAAAACAGTTGAAATTACTTGTTGCTTCATGACTGATGTTCTGAACTAAAGGTGTACGTTTCGTCATTATTGGAAGGAAATTGACACTTTCGGGAAGTGAAGATTCTTTAATTTCAACAGGCTGTGGTACTGACGGCGTAACACTGGAGACAGAGTTTTCTTGTTGCACTTTGGCAGTGATTTCATTTGTAGTGTTGAAGGAACTGGAGTTCGGGAAGCTTTATATTTCTTGTACGTTGCGCATCCTTTATAATATTAGCAGGGTGGTCCTGTTTGCAGTTTGCACACTTGGCAGGTGTTGTACGCTCCATTTTAGTGCACTCAGTAGTTAAATGTGCTCCAGCACATTTGACACATCTCGGGTTCATAAAACATGTAAACAGTGTGATTGTAGCGCTGACAACGGAAGCATTGGAGCAGTTTGTTTGGTCGGTACATTTCTATCGCTACTCTATAGTGACATAAGTATTCGAGCTGAAGCAGTTCTTGAATGTTGAAATTTCGTTTTAGAGTGACTAAGAATAGTGGCATATAAATCCTATGATGAGATGAAGGGTGACGACCGTACATTTGTTTGACATCTTGAACTGGATAGTTGCAAGCAGCTAGTTCTTGATGGATGTCATCATTTTCTGTATCCAGAGGTAATTTCCTGACTACAATTTTGAAGGGCCGGTCCTGTTTGGGTACATCAGTGGTGAATTGTACATTTGTTTGCTGACAGTTTGTTTTAAGTTTTTCGTAATCTTCTTGAATATCTGCTTGAAAACAGATAAGCTCATTGGTATGCCGAATTTTGGGAGCAGTTTTACATGTAGATGATAGAGTCCTTGTGAATGTATATTTTTGTTCTATTCCATAAATGAAAAGAGCAGGTGGCTTCAATATAGGATCATTGATATCAGTAGTGTCTTGAGATTCCAGTAATTGGTAACGATTTGCGGTTAAGATTTCAGAATAAGTGGCACGATATCGAGGTTTTACTGTTTTCTTGGGTTGAATGAAACTCTCTGTATCCTTTGGCTGAACTGAATCTGGTGTATTTTGGATATCAATACTGAGTTTATTTTTCATATTATCTGCCGATTTAGCAAATTGAACTGCACTGACTACTTGGGCAACTTTCTTGGCAGGGGGTTGGTCATCGGACAGGGCAGGAACAGGAGCACACTCATGCAATCGGGGTGTATCATTGGTGGCTGACGTCCCTAGAAAGGGCAAATCCGAATCACTGTTAGCGGCAGCAGCTTTCTTGGCTAATTCACATCGGGCTCCACGTTCCTATTAGGAAATCATTGTTAAATTATCTTTATATACTCTTCTGTAAAACGATAAGTCATCTGGGGATAAGGCAAACTCGAAGTTAGGGTCATTCATGTCTTTTAATATTTCATCAACATCTTTTATTTCAGAACTCATATTGAAAGCACCGTGCAATAGCAGGAACAAGGCGGAACAAGCTCCGTACACAACGGCTCCTATTACTCAACTGTGTGTGGGTAATCCTAAAGTCATGAGAGGTACATTTATAAGAAAATCGGGTTTCTGGTTACTTTCGGGTCGCTTCGAAAATCAGCCGTTTTGAAAGACTTAAAATTTTATATTTGCTATCAACATTAAAGTTAAATGCTGCTACATCCATTGATGATTCAAAATCTTCCTCGCCTTCCTCTCTCAAATTTGATGTCTTACAAAAGTCTTGTCCGAATCGGCCCTTTTCTGGGACACCTGTCTCTGGATGTTGATGATTTTCATCTTCCTAAGAAATCTGCTAAATTACAAACAGTTTCATCTGTTACTACACCTATTGTTACTTCAAATTCATTTCAACCACTAATTTCAGACTCTTTTGACTCTTCTCAAAAACCTATTATTGCTCGCACTCCACATCCGCCTGCTTTATTCATATATGGTATCACTGAGCGATATTCTTTTTGTAAAAGCTTAGCTGCAGTTTCTAAGGATCGTCCAGTCATGAAACACACATCCCACTTCATTAAATTTCAGACTAAATCAAAACAGGATTTTGAAAAACTTCAAACCTTTTGTCTACAACAAAAAGTTCAATTTGCTACTGAAAATAAAAGACCCGATCGTACCACTAAAGTTGTCATCAGAAAATTGCCACTTGACACTGAGGATATTACTGCTGATCTTGTTTTACAAGGATTCTCCGTTGTTTCTGTCACACAAATGCACGGTAAGGATAAAACTACAAGCTCAAATCAGATATCCATTGTTTCTTGCAACGATTCGCCAAGATGAACATTCATCTCAAATTCTCACCATACGATATTTAGTCCATCATGTCATCAAAGATGAGCTCTATAAACGTTCGTCAATTATCCAATGTTTTAAATGTCAGCGCATAGGACATGTACAGTCATCCTGCTATAATTTACCTCGCTGCGTCAAATGTGGACAGCTTCATTTAACTTCACAATGTCCAAAGAAAAACCCTGATGATCCACCCCACTGTGTACACTGTGGCGGCACCCATACAGCTAATTATAGAGGGTGTAAAACTCTTCAAAAAATCATTCAAAAACAATCAGACTCCAAACTCAAATGAACAAATACTCTTGAAATATCTCCTCAGGGAGCCCAAAAATGCACTTCACCTACTGCAGATTCTGCACCGGCAGCCAGTACTACTACCACTACAAATGTCAATATTGGAGACACCATCAAAGATTTTTTTAAGTTTTTCAAGATCTAACCAGCAATGAACTGCTTCTATCACTCAGTGATGATTTGAATACACTCAAGACTACACCCAAACTGTTAGATAAAATACCTACAATTATTAATAAACTTCAGAAAGTATTTTCTGCGTGTCAAAAATAATTCAAGTATCTACCTCACTACAACTCCGATATAACTAATATTCAAATACAGCTTATACACATAACATCTCAGTGATTCAAGTCACCTTTCAGCAGCCTATATCCATCTCCCCTCTTCAATTTCTCTTCATATTTTCTAATTTATTTTATATTTCATATCTATTCCTGATAATACAGAACTGCGACAGTTGCGTTCTGTCTTTTATGACCTATTTTTAACTATTTTGACCTATTTTTCATTTTCGCCACTAACACGTTTCACATATAGAAGGCATGGATTCATCGTCGGAAACTTCATCTCCTAAAATACGCCAAATAGCTCAAGCTCAAGCTAGCAATGGAAATTAACACATGGAAATTAGCACATCAATATAATTTTCCATATATTTGTTTTGTTCCCATAATTGTTTCACAACACTAACTGCGAGGAGACGAAATGTTAGATATATAGATTGTGCGTTCTCCACATTCAGTAACTATCCACATTACTCTTTAGGCGGAAATTAGTCAGGACACAGATGTTCACAAGAAACATAAGCATAGATGACAAAGAAGAAAGAACGAAGGCATTTAATTAACAAAAAGCGATTGCGATGTTTGTAAACATGCTACCAGATGGAACCAACGGTTGGAGAAATAATGAAGTTTATCAATACAAGGAAAGGCAAGGAGATTTATTGCAAACTGAAAGCAAAGTTTGTGCTGATAAAATTAAACCATAGATTGTTTACCTTTTGCTCAATCATCCAGGAATAATTACCTTTTCACGTTCAGAAACTTACACTACGTTCAGATTTACGTCAACAAAATGTATTTGATAGCAAGAAACTCAAGGAAAAAGCAATTAAGAAAAATTTACTGTAAAACACGTTTTGTTTCATTTTGAGTATTTAGTATAAGTTCATGTATAGTAAACATTCGATTGGTATGCAATAAGCACTATTTATGGTTTTATGGAAGTAATGTTAATAATTTTAAACATTTAGTTGCTTGCTTCTGTGCACGTCTACATCATAAAATTGAAATTCCATAATCTAAAATAATAGTAAAGCGTTTTACAAATAGGCAGTTGAAAGATGTGATTTTAAAACAACATTGAATATAAATTTGTTCTTTCTGTTGTTTACTTCATAGTCGCCAAAGTACATTGTCTTGAGAATAGCGGCATATGGCAGCTACACTATAAAACTGGAATGTGATTTCGTATTCTGACATTTTTTTAGAACTTGGTTAACATGCAATGACATGTCGTAGTTCTAGTCACAGTCTTGAAATCTCGTTCACCATAGAGTTGAATGCTCAAGCGAGCAATGCTCTGGTCATTCTATTCTACGAGTGCGTACTCTTAAGTTATTCTTCGTTAAGAATAAGTAACTCATTTAAGGATATACGTCTTAATTTAATTTTTAGGCGAACTTCTCTTATATTAAGCATTCTGTAGAAAAATAGAGAGTGTCTCAACTCACTGAAAGCAGGAGGGATAATTATAAAACATAATGTATTCTGTAATTTCACACACAAATCCATGTTGAAATGGGAGTTAATCAACTATAGAAACTATACTGCATTTTAGTGTATCTCAAGCATGTAACGTCAATAAATATTATACTTATGTTAGGTAAACTGTGTAGATAGCATCGTATGGGGACATATCAAGCCGAACCCCCAACAGTCAGAAACCCCAAAAGTAAAAACGGTCAGAACCCCCACACAAACGGTCAGAATACCCACAGAACCCCCAAACACCCAAATGGTCAGAACCACCAACGGTCAGAAACCCCAAAACTAAAAACTGTCTAAACCTCCACACAAACGGTCAGAATCCCCAAATACGAAAACGGTCAGAATCCCCACACACATGGTCAGAACCTCCCATACACATGGTCAGTAACACCACACACAAGGTCTGAAAACCCACAAAACGATCAGAATTCCCACACAAACGATCAGAATTCCCAAATGCGTAAACAGTCTGAACCCTCACACAAGTGGTCAGAAACCTACACAAACGATCAGAATCCTCGAATGTGAAAGCGGAAGAACCCACTCACAAATGGTCAGAGCCCCATGCGAAGTGTCAGAGCCCAAAAAGGCAGAAACTGTCGTCAGAAGTGTTAGCTTATACTGTGGATCAACACTAAAATTTTGAAAATTATATTTAAAAATAAAATTAGCAATGTAATAAATAAAAAGTAAAAATCCAGAAATGTTTTTGATATTCAATTTTGGTAAACGTGGTTTGATATAACATTCCTGAGTTCGTCCACTCATTCCGGCACCATATATGTAACAGTCGCTACCATTTATGTAACAGTATGTGGGTCCATCTACTGTCCCTGGCACCATTTATGTAACAGTCGGTACCATTTACTGTTTCGGGCACAGAACACGAAGTATGGACAATTCGTATTACTTAAAATGACAAGGTCCTGGCTCTGTCTGTACCGTCCTGTGTAATGCTGAATTATGAGTTATTGGCCTGCTTTTAGCATACTGGTCACCATCAAGAACATATCCACGATAATTTCCCGCTCAAACAGGTTTTAACTATAGTGAGAACCTCCAACGTAAGGGATCATCACCAACTAAGCACACGCTGAATGAACTTGGAAATAACCAAAGATAGGTTCTAATGCTAGGAGCAATTGCTACTGTATAGGAATATCCCCATAAGGATATTCTACTACCTCAGGAATTGCCAAGATATCCTGAAGAACAAAGAATGTAATTAAAAAGCTACCTTCCAATATGAAAAGGTATGTTATTAGATCGTCTGATTTCAGTTACACAACCATTTGGGTCACTGAAATACATCTCACAACTTTCTACAAGCTGGTAGCTTCCATTGCTCCAGTATCGTGTAGTAAGTAATGAGTCTTTATATCTTGTTAATGGAACGATAAAGAATGTTCTTTAACATTTAATCATATGTATGTTTACACATATAATAGATAATCACACTCGTACACACACATTGACAGAGTTGATGTGCGGACGACATCTGTTATGCTCTAGTCCTTCAAACATACTTTATTATTGTTTTCAGTTTTGTCCACATGTGAGCGGTGGATCACCCGGTTACAATGAGAACACTGACGGTGGCAGATTTCTTCGTTTGTGTGCCATAATTGCGATGGGCAGAACTGTCATTTTCTCGTAGCAGTGATAGCAGTATTTGCTATATGTAATGTTTTGTTTTAAAATACCTGTTTAAACAACAGTTTAAAAAAATTATATAACTGATAATTATTTATTCCTAACGGCTTTAAGACGTTATCTTTAAGCTACCTGTAGCTTGTTATGAGTGCAGTAGTACATGTTAAATATGTGTTCATGTGTGTAAGGAGTATATGCGCGAACGTGGTGGACTACTGTTATGATTTGGTATAGTAGTTCGAATTATAACTGTCCAAAACTATTTTTCGTAATTTTCGAACTTGAATTTACTGGTGGGGAAGGAGCATTACCCAATCTGGGCCAAACATTTAGGTTAAGTTCCTTACCTTCAAAAGAACAACATTAATTAGGAAAAACATCTAAAGACATATAATAGCAGTGAATCAAAAATTGTTCAATTTGTGTACTAATTCTAATACACAACGTAATAGATTCCTGACAAGAATATAAGAAAAATGCTACAAACCATCTAGGGTGTACAAATGCTTTGTATCATCTCTATAGGGAAGGTAGGTTTGGGAAAATGAGCTTTAGACTTTGATACTTCCATTACTATTAACAGAATCATAGGTGCCGTTTAGGGGGTTAGGGGAGAAATAGACCCAAAACCCTGGGTTTGGGAATATACACTCACCGAAACGTATAATAACTTTAAAAAGGCAAATTAAAGTGACATAAAACATAGTGAAAAGTATAGAAAAATAATACATGTATATTATATTTCGATCCTTTGTAGGATTTCCGAAACAAATTCAGAACTAAAACAACTACTTGTAACATGCTACGCAATGTAGGTCAATGAGTTTTAATTCCCTGTTATAGTAATATATTTAGCGCCAACCTGACACAAAAATTTAAAATTTGAAATTATTTTAATTTTATTTATAAAGAGTTTTTAAATCGGGAGTTTATCTTCGTCCTCTGTATAACGTTTATATCTATGTGCCCTTTTGTTTTCATATATGTATTCACTCAAGTATAATTAATTCTGCGTTACGTCTACATAAAGTTACAATTGGATCATCGAAAAACCCTGTGCGATGCCTGTTCAACGTTGATTAGCTTTATAATAACAGTGATTCTCAAACGGTTTTCACGGTCTCACTAATATGCCGTGACCGCCACACGGTCACAATACAAGAATTTGTTTTTTAAACTGTTGTTTAAACTGCTATTTCAAACAAACATTTACATATATCAAATACTGCTATCACTGCTACGAGAAAATACCAGTTCTACCCATCGCTATCATGGCGCAAAAAACGAAGAAATCTGCTACCGTCAGTGTTCCCATATCACGGTTAACAAAATTGAATATCAAAAACATTTCTGGATTTTTACTTTTTATTTATTACATTGCTAATTGTCAAACTTTCAGGGTTGATCGACAGTTTAAGCTAACACTTCTGACGACAGTTTCTGCCTTTGTGGCCTCTGAAACTTCGTATGGGGCTCTGCCCGTTTGTGTGGGGTTTCCCATCGTTTTCGTTGGGTTCTCACTGGTCATGTGGGGCTTTTGACTGTCTTCAAGTTTGGGTTTTCTGACCGTTTTATAGGAGTTTTGACCGTTTATGCGTGTGGGCATTCTGAACATTTGTGTGGGGGTTCTGACCGTTTTCGCATTTGAGGAATCTGACCGTTTGTTTGGGGTTTCTGACTGTGTGGTTGGTGCTCTGACCATTTGTATGGGGTATTTGCCACTGAGTTTCACTGTGTCTGTTGAAGGAACCAACGCCCTGTTAACACGTGACGAAAATATAACCCTGTGAATTTGGTACCTTCATCGTTCAGCAAGGTAAACATCGGAGCTTTTCAGTTCCCCTCGTGGCGTACGAAAAGTAAGATCTCTGGTGCTTTGAGAGAATCTACTAACGCAGAAAGAAATGGCGAAGTTCATGATATGTTCTCCACTGATTTAAATCACATAATCGTCCAAGATTTGATACTGATGGAAAAATTGTAAGGGATCATAAGCTACGTCCTTCACACCCAATAGAGTGTACTCGAGCATAATAATAGTACTCGAGCGAATGGTTCTCATAGTAACGACACTAATTTTTGAACGCCTTATTTGAATATCGTGGGAAAAGGTTCAATCAATTAGCTTTAAATGTGACAGAGTTTCAACCGCATGAACAATGTTAAACTACTCACGGTTTCCATGATAACAAAACTAAGTAGTTGAACACATTTCTTTGCATCACATGAAAACAACTGAACCAATCTGAACCAAACCTTAAATAAGAATTACGCTAAATGAGTTTCTTGTTAACATTTTATACTACAGCCACCGCTGAATTAACCTATTTGATGGTTCTTGCCTATTGACATTGTATGGGCCCCTGGTATCTTTGTTTACCATTGATATTTCTTACTGATTTATTTTTGGGGGCGATCCTTTAGCCCCTTTTAATCTGGATCTGAGTACAGTATATTTTCCTATAATTACGACTTTTCTGTAAACTTCTACGTGTTAAAATATCAATTGATACGGTTTTTTATTACTTTCACTTTAACTAAGTAGTTCTGCAAGATTTCGGAAATAAAGATACAATTTTACGTAGTAATAACGATTATAAAACACAAGTAAAAAAACGATTTAAATTAAAGATCGATTATTTTATTGGTTTGTAAAGAAGAGATACTGTCTAAACGTTTGTAGTGAATGCGCTTATGAGCTGAATGAATCGGTTATTTCAGAACCGACACATGCGGCACTGTAACCTTAAGTCACATGCAACATTTCTGAAACAACCAAGTCAAAAATCGCCAAAAATCGATGAAATCAGTTTCTTGTTCGGTTTCTTAAGAGTTCCAATGACTTAAAATTTCTGTGGCGGTACCAGTTTCAGTAACAGCTCTACTGACATTTTTTGGTTCCTATGGAAGTTCTCCATATGATCGATAACGAGGACCGAAGGTTTACATAATGCGTTACGAAACACAGAACGCTACAAGAGAATGTTAGATTTATTGTACAATTAAACGTAAGTATTTATTTAACAATGTGTTTTCTGAACAAGCACGCTACGGCCTAATATTGTTAGAGAAGATGGTATATTACAAACTATTAATAAGTGAAAAATTTGGTAAATGAAAACAGATCATCTGAGTAAGTCATTTGTCACTTTTCTTAACAAATATGACTGTCGTATACAGGTTTTACTTTCATTACATTAATGAGATAATGTCTTGTTTCAGGTCAAATGGTCATTGAAATGCAGTGTCAGTGTCGTGGGAACGACATTTGTAGATCTACAACTTCATCATGTGAAATTAAAGAAATATGTGCTTATTAATCTGAGGCAACAAATATCTGGCCATCACCGCAGTAAGAAACCCTTGCGCCCGCCATCTCGTACTGTTGTTTTGAAACACAGTGTAGTGTAAGTGTAAATACTTGTTCAAAATCACCGTTTGCAAGGTCGCCCTGGTAACTTAGTGCTTAACGCATGAGTTTAACTGTGGGAGAGGTAGAGGAAGGTTGTTCCTTCCGATCGCTCTATTTTTGTGCAAGCTTACGTGTGGTGTTTTGTGAGCTTTGTCCCAGTGCTTTGTAATTTTAATTATATAGTATTTAAATAGGAAATGAGCTTTTACTGTAAGTAGTCGAGAGAAAATAAGATTTCTAAACACATGTATGTGAAATGTAGATCTAAAGAAATAGCGGAACAAATTATTCAAAGATGTAATGGTGAAGCTACATTAATAGTGATTGAAGAACGTTATAAACTTCCAGTATTGGTTGAGATTCTCGGGCATCAAATTATGTTACTCCATACCCTATCAACCGCCATATAAAGTTATAGCAGTGAATTTAGCAGAATATTGCTTCATACAGAGATCCAGTCACTTTCCTATAATGGTTACAAATTGGACGTTTATAATGGGAAAATACTTATTTATATTCAAGAAGTTAAGAAAGACACACCTCGTTATCATCTTATAGGAGAGTTTTCACAACCGATTATTTCAAACTATTATGTTGTTTGAACATTCAGTAAACCGGAAAACAGAGGAACAACCAAAAGATAACACGCCGCCACTGGTCATAAATTTTCAAAAAAAATTCTACATTGGATGAGCTAAAGGAAGGACAAAAAATGGTAAAGAAACCCTCCACCCCATTTCCCCCATAGCTGAAAAAGTAGTATGACAGCTTGGTTGTAACGACTGCTCAGTGCACGTTACAGACAGAAGGAGTTCCACAACACGTTGCCACGACTACAAAACAGCAATAACAAGCAAATCCAATGAGTCTGGTGCGAATTTAGTGGTGCAAAATGCAGGTGATTTTTAATTAACCGAAAAAGTAGTATTAGAAGAAAGTGTTTTTTTTTTCGGAGAATAAAAATAGTGATTACCAGTCTTTAAGTGCGACATAACATTTAGAAGAAACTGAAATAAAATTTCCGGAGGGGTAAGAAGTGAATCTTTATCAGAAGAAGAAAATTATTTTAAAGAAGCAGAGAGATCTGGAGCTGAACGAGAAGGAGCTTTTAAACAAGCAGTACCTTAAAGAAACCTCACGTATAAAACATTCCAAACGGTAAGTGGTCTATTTGCATCGCCCTCCAAATATTATGGGAGGAAGAAAGAATCAAACGATAGTCACAAGTAACATTTTTTTCACGAGTAACTTTAAGTGTATTTAGTATACACAAAAAATATTAAATTTTCTACTTTGGGAGATAGTGTAGGAGATTTTCGCAAGTATCTTATTAAGTGATTACCCAGAGTGCTACTTAAAACTCGTGTGCAGTACTATACATAATTAGGTATTAATATGGCACAAGCCCAGCTACCGCTACGATATCCACCAAACTCTTTTAAAGGTACTATATATATTAGGTTTGGGGGGTGGTTTTTACTTTTATATGCGACCACTCTCAGTATGAAGAAACTGCTCCCCGACAAATGAAAATGAAGCCTTTAAATTTGAAAATTGCTACTTTAAATATATGTCATAGGTGTTCTAAATCTAAATGCAAAATAATACCCGAAAACCTCTGCGAATCAAATATTCACATTTTGTGTATTCAGGAAATAGCATTTGACGATTAACATATTAGAAATTATAAATATCTATAAAACTATGATGCTGTAAAAAAAGTTTTGATGTTGTTTTTTTTTAGTTCAAGGAGATGTAGAAGAAACCGAAGTGTATAAATCCCCTGGTAGTCGCCATAACGCGATAAGGGTTGCGAGTTTAGTGGTATACAGCATATATTTACCGAGTGGTACGCAATACAACAGTTTGAAACATTGACTGTAAATATACACTCCCATCACTATGATAAACTGACAATGGTAGGAGATATTAACTCGTTATATAATAAAATACACTACTGCTAAACAAAACTTTTGTACTAATTGCAAAGGAATGGTACAACTCATAAAGTTACGAGAAGCGTGAGAAGAAATTTACCCTAACACCAAATTAATTAGATACCAAGGGGAGCTGATAAGTTCTCTTTCCGACCGAGAAGGACTTGAGCTGGAGACACGAAAGTTTCATACTATTCAATGTATTCTCCACGAAGGTCAAACACTTCGATGCTCTAACTTCTCTAACCCCTCCAAATAAAAATACTTCTCCTGGTTTGCAAAAAACTGTTCAGCAGCTGTTATAACCTCGTGAAATTTTTGCCCTTTCAGGAACTTTTTGAGTTTAGCAAAAAGAAAATAACGAGAGGGCGCGAGATCTGGCGAGTAAGGTGGGCGGTCAATGCACTGAAACCCTAGATTCCTCAGAAAATCCATTGTTCTGCCAGCCTTGTGAACGGCAGCATTGTCCTGCAAGAACAATACACCTCGTCTCAACTTTCCCCGGTGCTTTTCTTTAATAGCGTCTTTTAACTTAGACTGCAGACTGCAGTAATACTCTGCTGTTATGGTTTGGCCCTTTCGAAGGTAGTCTGATAACAAAACACCATTCGTGTCCCAGAATATTGAGGCGAGTACCTTCCCTGCGGACTTATGTGCTTTTGAATTTCTTTGGCCTTGGAGATAATGAGTGGCGCCACTGTAATGACTGATGTTTGGTCTCAGGATCAAAGCAATACAACCACGTTTTATTCTTGGTAAAAAAAACGATTCAAAAAAGTCGTCCTTAGAGTTCGCAAAATACCGTAAAATCCCTTGAGATCGATGATGTCACACGTTTGCGGTTCTCATCGACGTTCAAAAATTTGGGAATCCATTTCGCGGAAAGCTTGCGCATGTCCAACTGATCATGAATTTTTGTCCCAACTCGTTCTTTGGATATGTGCACGATGTCAGCTATCTCCTGAAGTGAAATTCGTCTGTTACTCAAAATAAGATCATGAACCTGGTCTACATTTTCCGGAGTTGACACTGACACTGGGCTCTCACACCTTTCTCCATCTTCTGTCAAAAAATCACCACGCTTAAAGTTTGCACACCATTTCTTCACAGTGGAGTATGAAGGGCACTGTCCACCCGATGTGTCTAGCATGCAACCATGGATTTCCTTAGGCGACTTCTGCTGCAGGAAGAAGAACTTCATTACACATCGCAGCCCCTGCTTGTTGAATTTGACATCTGGCTCCGCCATGTTTCATTCAATTACTGTAAAATAAATTCCATTCAAGATACAATCGTGGATATTGGTACTAAAAATATACAAAGGATCAAAATTTCAAATGAAATAAATGAAATCGGGATCGTACTTTCGAAAGGGGGTCTGGCCGAGAATATATCAGTCCCCGTCGTATATGCATCAGAATTGTCGTAGCAGGTTCGACTATATTTTCCCTAGTGAAAACTTACTTCCCTCTATCCAAAATATTCTAGCTACCAAACTCGGACTATTAAAACATCTTCAAATATGCAAAAAATTTAGAATGGGTGTTACCCTTCCATATAGCCCCTTCATGTAAACTTTGGAAATCTTACGAAAGAAATATATGAAGAAGGTATAAAATTCTAATGTAAAGAAGCCGATGATTTGAAATTATATGTTCGACGGAATATTTTAAATAGGTATGGCTACTAAAATTATATTCGAGAATTTTACTCTAACATAAAAAAAACTTATAGACTATTAACAAGAACTATCGCAAGATAATCATAAAGAATCCATGAGTGATCTGAAATGGCTTCCTAAAATACAAAGCAAAATAAAATGACTGTCTAAAAGTAAAGTAGTAGGATTACAAGAAATGTCAACTTAAAAAAATGTGGTATTTTTGAAACAAACATCATTGAATCGGCGGTAAAAGACATCCATCAAAAAAGTTAATACTATAAATGAATTTATAGACGACAAAGGTATTATATATACTGGTCAAGAGTTATTCAGGTATCAGATCTCAATACATTAGATACTTCCAACATGAACCTACAAACAGTACAGATTTACTTAAAAACCTTTCGGATAATAAACTTACACCCATTAAACGAAAATGAACAAGACATTCCTCAACAGCCTTTTTCCATTCAAGAACATACTACAGCTCTTAATACCCTTAACCTTGACTCAAGCTGTGGTTTCGATGGGTTATGATGGAGAAGGCTATTTAAATACCAGCAGTTCCTTTTCCCCGAATAGTTAGGAGTTTTTAACTCCTTTTGGAATAGGCCTCCCATGACGAGTGATTTATTTTTCACTTCAATTTTAATACTTTTTAAAAACTAAAGAAATAGCATCGACATTAAACTGTAGGCTAATTCAGCTGCACAATTTCGATACGAACCTTTTTCAAAAGTGCGTGACTAATAGACTAAAACAAGTAATTCCGAGTGTATTTAGTCAAAGTGGCATCCAATGTATGACTTCTATTTACGTCCACCTTATAAATATATGCGATGCTGTTAACTTTGCTAGCAAAGATCTTTTAAAGCCTCTTTTTCTTCCTAAGACCGACCTACAAAGTGCTCATGACCACGTCTCCCACAGTTATTTATATGAGGTAATGAGACTAATAAACTTCCCTCCGAAATTCATCAATATGATTAAATGGATCTGTTCTAATTGTTTCGTAAAACTTTCTATAAACAGCCAAATTGGTCAGAAGATTAAATTACATCAAGTCGTGGTTCAAGGCTGTGGAAGTGCTGGTGATCCTCTCTCGCTTTCGCCCTGCACAAATCTTTATCTGGGTATTCACTCTGTCCCACCCTCTTCGGAAACTTCTGTATGCTGATGACTTTGATCTATTTATTTCTAGGTAAACAGAACTGAAACAAAAGTTCAATATTTTTTACACCTTCAGAACAGTGACAGGAATTAAGGTGAATCATAAAAAGCACAGGCATTTTATTTTAACGTTCAAACCACAAACGTTATTAAGGTCTCTGATAACATGACCATACTCGACATTACTTGATACAAAGACTTTCGTACTACAATAGTAAAGACAGTAAGTAAACCGTATAATACGACAGAAGATAGGCGATCTAAAAACTGTTCAAACTTGTCTATCATCGTTACTGGATAGATGTTGTTATATCAACATTTTCGTTTTAAGTAAACTGCACTATCAAAGTCAGATTTTACCGTTCTCAAAGTCCTTTTGGGCTCAAATAAAGAAAATACATTGTTTTTCTTTTCTCTAGCATCATGACATTCTCCGAGTACAACTTTCTGATCTGTATAAATATAATATAGACTGCGGGATCAATTTATTGAATCTACAAATACAATCCAAGGCCCTTATAACACATATAGTCATTCAAATCATGTGTGGATACTACAATAACATAACATACGATGCAATGATGTTCGTATTACATCAAATAGAAGATATAGCTCCTGTCGATCTTCACTCGTTAAAGGTCCCATGGCGATATTGGAAATCATGTATGCGATCGTAGCTAAAATTTCAATGGAAACATGTCCTGTGAATGGCTTATATAAATATTATATGAACGCTGAGTTGCAAATACCTAGCCACACGAAAACTAAATTAAGGAATAAGTTTTTTTTAAAAAATGTAAAAATATCGCTTTACTAAAAAATATCTCTCTTATTCACTATCAAATGTTTATAATATATAATAATTTGAATAAGAATAGAGTTAATTTATTTAAAAAAATTATCGTAAAAATGATTTATGCACACTTTGTGGTGCTCAAGAACATATTTTCTAAAAATTAGTGATAAGCCCAAATAAGACGGATATCTGGGAGAAATTAAAAAAAAACATATATATCCCTTAACTGGTATGGTGATCTTGTGTCACATAACTGGTATGGTATGGGTCAGAAAGACCCAGATACTTAATATTTATTTTAATAATCCCAAAAATAACAAACGGGACCCAAAATACATTTTCTTACTCTTTATTATCTACTAAAAACAAAAAAAAGTGTTATTACAGAAAATATTTTTATGCTTACCATACATTTTCTTACAAATGTTATAAAAAAGGTTCATTTGAAAACACACAGTCACTTTCTAATAAGTAGTGAAATTATTTGTGGTAATAATAATAATTTTACGCTTGAGGTTGAATGAAATAGCATGTGTGATTGTATATTTAACAAGATCGAGGTTTTAAATTCAAAAGCCTTATTGTACAACTTGACTTTTCTTGGACCACAATTTATGCAGAATCGGAGGGTGCAGTTTCCACATATTGGCCGCTCGCATGCAATGCATTATTCCTTTGTTTTCCTATCCATCTTGGAGGGACAAATGTAGCATCGTTTCCTTTTTCCTACTGGAATCGGGTCATTGTTGCCTCTAAGAGGCAAATGGATATCAACGATGCGGCTCATCCCTATCGCAGTTCAATTTGCAGATGAGGATTGTAAAGACGCCGTATGGTATTTGGCTTTACAAGTTGTCGTCCAAGGTTCTACAGGAAAAGGAGGCGTTTCTAAGCATTTTCTGATTTTACAGAACAATGTACAATGTAGCTGTTCACTCCTGCAATATCGAGCATTGCATAGAAGAGGGCCATTGGCTAACGTCGTGTACGTCGACTTACATAATAATTTGCACATTTCTGGTCTAAGCTATGAACTGCTCCTTTCGTGCAGTTGTAGAACTTTATAATCCCGGGCTTACCAGTCTCTTGGTCCATTTCAGTAGTATTGGGCATTCTGAACAGCAGAAGTACATTTTTGTTTTGTTTTGGAACGTACGATAATAAAGTTAGCTATTTAGTATATCCATACATTGAGGAATCAGCAGGGCGTGCTTGAAATTGAGGAATCATGAGCTATATTTTGTCTTGAACTACCTGCCATAGTCACTACAAGTATTCACACACAATAAATAAAACAATCACCAAAAATATACTTGATCGAGGTAGAAATAAAACACGTATGTCCATAAAATAAAGTTGTAGCTTTAAGAAAAAGTATAACGTTTAAGGTATGGTGCGGATCAAACAGACCCAGAGATAATATATATAAACAATCAGGCACTATGGGACTTGGCCGACAACTAGCTTTGAAAGGATATGGGGAAGGTGGCAGCTACTGAAAACTACAGAAATCTGGTGTGAAATATGCTAAACTGACAATCGAAGAAATATGTTCTAGCGATCTGACCCATACCATACTAGTTAACGGATATAGTCGCATTTGTCGATGCCCATATAAACACTCAAACTATGCAGAGACTTTTCGTCACCCAGATTTTCGTATTTCCCCTTAAGTACGGCGTAAATTTATTATTTTGCTATTTGTTCAAACATTATATATATGCCCAATGGTATGTAAACTCATTAATGTTGTAATATTTGAATACACCTATCAAAGAGAGAGCGCTTTGTTACTTTTATGCTCTAGTTCGTAGATGTTTTGTAATAATTCAGGTATGGACTTTTGGGTATATTATTTCCTCTTTTCTGTTATTTCTGTTTGTTTTTGTTATTTGATTAACTTTGTTTTCTTCGGATTTATTTTCTGTATTTGTTATAAGAAATTAGAAAAAACGAACGGAGTGTTGAGTGAAAGAACTCGGGTTCGAATCGCGACGGAAGCAAGACGTTTTTCGTTTTTTCTTTCAAAATACATTTTATCTGCTCAAATTTATTATTTATTATTGCTTTCTTGCATTTTTAGTGACCATTGGCTAACGGAGATTAGGTACGGTCAGGTTCGGTTATGTATCTTTATATTTTCCTTTTCGAAATTACTTGATCTTACTTCGTCGATGGCCTGTCACCAAATATGCCACGATTTTCGCTCTAACTATCGTATAGTTTGTTATTATCGGTTAGGGTTTGGCTTTTGGGTCTAGTCTTAAAATACTGGAAGGATTGGAACAAAACCTGCAGGATCTATAGCCCTTCGGCCTACGATAAAAAAAATATGTTTTATATTTACACATACAAGGGGCTAGGGGGAGAAAGCCGGCAAAATTTGTCCGAATGGTACAAAATTTACAAAATTAAATTTCCATGTTGTCCTGATAACGAAAATAATTTTAAAAATGCCATTCCGTATTTAGCGGGAATAGAGGGGCATATTCCTCCTTAAAAGCTGTCTATGTAGCATTCCACCAATCATATATATTTATTATATGGATGTATCGGGTACTACTTTGACTTTATTTTAAGACCTTTAGGCAAAATGTGGCTCAGTCCGAATGAATGATGATGGGATGAATTGGTGGAATGAATAAAACGGAAGAAAATGAAAGAACTCCGAGTAAATCCACGCTCACGGTGTTTGTCCACCGCAAAGACCATATGGTATGAGTTGGGATCGAACCGACGACCTCATGCACCAGAGGCGAGCGATCCACCAAAGAACCAGTGTGGTTCAAGCAATATTTTCAATGTGATTTGCTAAACCGACACTGCTTATGTCATTATATGTCGTGATATGACGTCGTAACTTTGAACGCTTGAAGCTCGAAAACTACGTATCCCTAATTTTGCGATATTATTTCAGGGACAGCTTGTTTAAATAGTGTCATGAAATGAAAAATCATATGCCTTCAGTTTTGCCAGAACTCTCAGCATGTGGGAATATAAGTAGGTTAGCTTATATATATATATATATATATATATATATATATATATATATATATA